>PITA01017903.1:0-42000 GCA_004023965.1 Spilogale gracilis
CCAGCCCGCTCCCCCCGCCCCCGCCCACTTACTCCCCGGTCCCGCCCACTTGCTCTCTGGCCCCGCCCCCTCCTCGGCCCCGCCCCGCCCACTCCCCCCGGCCAGGCCGGTGGCGCTCAGGCGTGCGGCGGGCAGCCGCTGGGGCCTTCGCTGCGCAGGCGCGGGGGCCTCTTTCCGGCCTCGGCGCGGGAACCATGGCGGCGGCCGCGGGGACATCCTTGCTGCGAGGGGCCGTGCGGGCGCTGCGGCTCCCGCGACTCGCGGGGGGCCCCGCCGGCCCGCAGCGCGCCTTCAGCCTCTCTCACAGTCGGGTGAGGGCCCGCTCTGAGCTCGGGGGGTCCTCGCCTCTCCTGGGGCCCTTCGCGCCCGGACACCGCTCTGGGGGGTGAGGGCGGCAGGGGCTTCCCCGGGTCTCACCGTCGCTCCCCGGCTGCCAGGGCACGGTCATCGTGGAGCGCTGCTGGAAGGTGCCGCTGGCCGGAGAGGGGCGGACGCCGCGCCTGCACCGGCGGCACCGGGTCTACAGGCTGGTGGAGGACACGAAACACGGGCCCAAAGGCAGCCTGGAGCTCATCCTCACGCAGTCCGTGCAAGGTGGGGCCCGGCGAGGACACTTTCTGTCTTGGGCTGACTCTCTGGCATCAGCTTTTTGCCGCCGCCCCCCCGTAGCTGTTCTTCGTCCTTTCTACTTTGTAGAAAGGATCTGCTGCATATCTGAGAAGAAGCCGTAGAAAGTACTGTGATTGTGCCCTTGCCTTCCTGCATGGGGAGGGGAGAATGAACGCAGCAGCACCAGTAACAGTGCACAGAGGGGAAAGACGCCTAACAGCCTGTGCTACAATTACTGAAATTATGGGACAACCCTTACTTTGTACAGGGAATATTAAATTTCTAAATCAGACCTAAAGAAACTAATTAGAAGTCTTTAAGTGTTCTTAGTGAATATTAACATTTTTTCCTAGAATAAGCGCTATGAAAGAATGATAGGTGCCGCTTTGATTCTCTCCTCCCCTTCAGGTGCTCCTAGGTCGTCTGACCCAGTGTCTGTTCTCATTGGCAGGACTTGGAGTCCGGGGTGACCTGGTCTCAGTGAAGAAATCTTTGGGCCGGAATCAACTGCTGCCTCAAGGTCTGGCTGTATATGCATCCCCTGAAAACAAGAAACTGTTTGAGGAGGAGAAATTGGTGAGCCCAAAGGAAGGCAGAGGGACTTGGGAAATAAAAATCTTAAGATTTCTTCTAGCATCTTCTAGCATCCTTTGCTATCTAACTTAAAAATAAAATACAGAGTAGAAGTACAGGAATCCAGAAACTCAGCCTGTATCCAGAATAGTAAGCTCAGTACTTATCATGGACTCGTTTTTCTTTTCTTTTCTTTTTTTTCATCTTTAACTTTCTTTTCCAGCTGAGACAAGAAGGAAAATTAGAGAAGATCCAGACCAGGGCAGGTGAAATGGTGAGTAAAAACACAGAAAGTTATTATTTATTTGTCACCTAAGGTGTCACCAGTTTCTTCCTGAGAGGCTCCTTGATTTCCATGAAATCTCCTGATTGCAGAGACAGGTGTAGGAGAAATGGGAAATGTTTGGCTGCCATAACTGGTATTGAGACCTCCTAGGAGATCCTTACTTGTTGGGTGATGTGCCCTTACTGAGGAAGGCCCCAACCCAATTACCAGGAAAAGTGTGAGATGACGGTTCTACCTCCATGGATATTTACAGACCAGTTGCGGGAAACAGGCACGTGAGAAAGTGATCAGTAACCTCAGGCAGTAGACTATAAGAATGATAGTGGATCAAAAAGGGTTAGGGTGCTTGGAGAGGGCTTTTCTTCAGATGGGATTGAATTGGGCCTTCTGGGATTAGTAGGCTTTAGATAGAACAGGATGGTGGGAAAGGTTTAAGGGGGAAAAAAGTAAGGTGGTTCAGGCATTTTTTTTTTAAGATTTTATTTATTTGAAAGAAACACAGCTAGAGAGAGAACACCAAGCAGGAGGAGTGAGAGAGGGAGAAGCAGGCCTCCCACCGAGCAGGGATCCCGATGTGGGGCTCGACCCCGGGACATGACCCAAGCCAAAGGCAGAGGCTTAATGACTGAGCCACTCAGGTGCCCCTTCAGGCATTTTTTTATTAAACATGGAAAGTAGACCAGTCTAGCAAAAGCAGAGGACTTATATAGGGTAATGTCACAAAACATGGCTGGAAAGGTGGTTGGGGTGAGATTTGGAAAACATTTTGAATCCTCAGCTAATGAATTTATACTTCATTCTGTAAGCAGGGAGAAATTGTTAATTGGGTAGGGGTAGGACTGAAAGGCCAGAAGTATTGGGTTAATATGGACTATGAAAGTCACTCTATCCTGGGATGCCTGGGTGGTTCAGTCACTTAAGCATCCAACTCTTGATTTCCTCTTAGGTCATGACCTTGGGGTTGTTAAATCGAGCCCCACGTCGGGCTCTGTGCTCTACGTGCAACCTGCTTAAGGGTCTCTCCTTCTCATGCCCCTCCCCACTCATGCATGCTTGCTGTCTCTCTCAAAAAGAAAAGAAAAAAGTTAAGGTGACCTTCTCCTCCAAAGTTTCACTAAAACTTCTTCCTAGAAAATCAGCCTTGAGACAGTGGCTCAGTCGGTTGGGTGTCTGCCTTGGGCTCAGGTCATGGTCTTGGGGTCCTGGGATCAAGCCCCTCGTCGGGCTCCCTGCTCAGCAGGGAGCCTGCTTCTCCCTCTGTCTGCCACTCCCCCTCTTTGTGCTCTCTCTCTGTCAAATATATAGATTTTTTAAAAAAGAAAAAAAAAGTTCTCTTAGTCATCTTACCTGTGTGCATATGAGGCAGAAGTTGTGCGCTTTTCCTGAACTCAGATCTTGTGTCTCTTTAACATGTGTCTTCTCCTTTGATTGCAACTCTAACCTATCTCCTGTTTATAATTCCTATCAGACAGTGAAATTTCTGAGAAGCTGTCGTCTGGAGGTGGGGATGAAGAACAACGTTAAATGGGAACTAAATCCTGAAATAGTTGCCCGCCATTTCTTCAAAAATGTGAGTGTTCCCAAATACTGCTCTACCTCTGAGGGTAGAAGCCTCCCCTAGGAATGAGACTCTTTGTTAAGAAAGGGTGTGATCAGGGGCGCCCGGGGGGCTCAGTGGGTTGAGCGACTGCCTTCGGCTCAGGTCATGATCCTGGAGACCCTGGGATCGAGTCCCACCTCGGGCTCCCTGCTCGGCGGGAGGCCTGCTTCTCCCTCTCACTCCCCCTGCTTGTGTTCCCTCTCTCGCTGTGTTTCTCTCTGTCAAATAAATAAAATCTTTGAAAAAAAAAAAAAGGGTGTGATGATACAGTGGGAGTTAGGGAAAGGGGTTGTGGGTGGGAAAGGGCTAAGGACTAAGAATTTGAAGGACTAACAGGAAAAGATGGTGGTACCATTTATTTCCTCTCTATATAGGGAAAGCCTAGGAAATGTGACTCACTGGGGAGTTTATACTTTTGTGAAGTGATTTCAATCTCAAGACCTGTTTCTCTTTGGTGAATTCTCCTCCCTTTCTGAGAAAGTAGGACTGAGTTTCTCTGCCCCTCTCTCTGGAGGTCTGTGCCCTCCCAAGGGATCAGCCAGGGTAAATTCAGTTTTATTCATACCTGTACAGGAAACTCCAGAACCTTCTTTGAGGTTGCCTACAGTTGCATCAGTGTAAACAGATCTCCTTTTGGTTGTGACTTGTTTTTGCAGCTTGGTGTTGTGGTCGCCCCACATGCATTAAAGTTACCAGAAGAGCCCATTACACGGTGGGGCGAGTACTGGTGTGAGGTGACGGTGAGTGTTTCACATACTGTCTCCTTTTTCCGGGTGGGTGGAAAGGGGGGATTGGGTGATAGTAGCTCTTACCTGCCTAGCTGACCTCTGAGGATTGCTGCTGTTTTGTGTACAGGTAAATGGACTTGACACTGTGAGGGTACCTATGACTGTGCTGAACTTTGAGAGGCCCAAGACCAAAAGATACAAGCACTGGTTAGCCAGGCAGGCTGCCAAGGAATCGGCCCCCAGCCACTCCCAGACGATCTGACCCTTCTCTCCCTCAGAAGCAGAGGAGCAGGGAGCCCCAGTGGGCCAGCACCCTGACACCACTCCCAGGTCTGACCAAGTCACGGAGTCAGAGAACGTGTGGGGACATGGGCCTACACTACACGGACACATTGCATCCCCCGTACCTCCCACCTCCGTCTTTGCCTGCTTACTGGGCAGTCCTGCTCAAGGGGCACCAGGCTGTTGCTTTGATAAATCTGAATATTGGGCGCCTGGGTGGCTCAGTTGGTTGAGCGACTGCCTTCAGCTCACGTCATGATCCTGGAGTCCCAAGATTGAGCCCCACATCGGGCTCCCTGCTTGGCGGGAAGCGTGCTTCTCCCTCTCTCACTCCCCCTGCTTGTGTTCCCTCTCTGGCTGTGTTTCTCGCTGTCAAATAAATAAAATCTTTGAAAAATATATATATAAATTTTTAATTTTCAATTTTTTTTTGATTGTAGCATACTTGACACGCCATGTTATGTTAGTTTCAGGTGTATGGCATAGTGACTGGATAATGCTGTATGTTCTCCTGTGCTTAGCCACGTATGGCCATTTGTCACTGTGCGGTGCTCTTAGGATACCACTAACAGTAGAGCTTGTCTTCTTTTTAGATGTTGTTTACCAGGCTTGAGTAGACTGGGGAAAGAACCTCCAAGTAGGTTGTCCTCTTGAGCTACTGGAGTTTGGTGCTAAAAAGGAAAAAGAGGATGCATTTGCAGGACATCCCATGGGTGCTGCGGGCAAAGTACTTAACAAGCAAACAGGTCTTAAGAGTTATTTTGGGGGGCGCCTGGCTGGCTCAGTGGGTTAAGCCTCTGCTTTCGGCTCAGGTCATGGTCTCAGGGTCCTGGGATCCAGGCCCGCATCGGGCTCTCTGCTCAGCAGAGACCCTGCTTCCTCCTCTCTCTCTACTTGCCTCTCTGCCTACTTGTGATCTCTCTCTGTCTGTCAAATAAATAAAATCTTAAAAAAAAAAAAGTTGTTTTTGTTAGGTGTATTGATAAAGTCATGAATATGAATAAGCACAATGGATTCTACTTCTCTATCGGAATTCAGATAAGGCCAAAGGATAATTGTTGGGAAAATGAAGCTGAGATGAAAGAAATTTAAGGAGAACTTCTGTTTTGTTTCTATAACCAACCCCTGAAATTATGAAAAAGATAATGTCTTGGTTTCTAGACCAGGGCTATGATACAGGGCTAGTCATTGGGTAATTACGGAATAGGTATCTTGATGGAAGATAAGGGAAGTAGATAGTTTTACATAAATTCAAGGACCATAAGTGGATAAAAGCCCCGACTGTTGACAAATGGATTATGTTAGCCGCTCAAATATAATGTGAGGTCACACAATTTAGGAAGGGTAAAGAAGAGACCATTGAGTGCTGTCCTTACCAGAAGCTCAGAGAGACTTGTTTCTGTCCTAGTGTTTGAGCTCATGTACCACTCTGAGTCAGGTGAGTGACTCACTCACGGGAAGCCATCCCAACCAGCAGAGGTCTGCCCTCAGTTGCCCTGATAACTGCAGCCAGCCTCACACTTGCCAGGCTGTAACTCAAGTCGGCCGCTGGTGGTGGTTGAAATCTGCCATTTCCGTGATCTCCACCCTACCGTTAGGATGAAGAGCTCATTTAACATCCTTCCTTACCACCATCAGCATCACGAAGCTCTCGGAAGATGCCTGGGCAACAGGCACGGTGTTGCACACAGCTAATCCCGAAGTGTTTCCATTTCAATTTGCTAGAATATGAGTTCCTGGTGAAACAGACTGAACTGGAAATCTGTTTGCAGGAAGTGTATGGCCGGGAAGTCAAGGAAGCAGGACTGGGGGGAGGGGAGCTGGGTGGTCTCAAGAAAGACCCCGGTCAGTCCCTCACACTCAAGCTAGGACAGCTGTGCAGAAATGTGTAACCTCTTGAGGCAAGCGGCCAGACACACGTACCCGCACATGGGCCCGGAAAGGGCGAGATGACTGACTTCAGGCAAAGGCAGCTCCCAGGGGGGACGCAGATGCGAGCTGTCAGCATTCTAAGCAGCTTGGGAAAGGAGGGCTTCAGTCCTGGAGCAGGAAATTGGGGCCCCACACTAAGTCTCCACTACAGTCCACCTTTCGTGCTCTTCAGATCCATTTACTTAATAAGTTCTAGAATGATCCCTTCTGATAGGCCCCCTTTTCCTGGGAAAACACAGCTCACAACCCCTGCTACTATAGCTCTTGTCCATTTATGATCAAAATTGGTACATGTGTCAGAACACTGGAATATGCTGTCTGTAGACCCCACAGAGGTTTGCCAGGCAGTGTGTTCCCTTCTCAGTAGTGAGATGGGAGATGGAAAGTTTCTCCTTTACTTCAGAGGGAATGACCTGGCATAGTCCAGACCACCAGACCTCTAACAGTGTCACTGACGCAGGTTTACGTACCTCTGGTCTGTAACGTACTTGTACAGGAACCGTGATGTCATCAGTGTGGTAAGGTGACCCTTTGTGGAATGCCCAGATGGTCCAGGTCACAGGGTGACGGTGGGAGGGTTTACATGGTCCCGGTGCAAAACTACATATATATTACCGCTCATCCCACTAGTGAAAGCAAACTTTATGATCCTCCTTTCCCATAGAGACGGAAAGGAATATGTTGCTCAGATTAATGGCTGCCTGTTGTGTGCCCGAGACTGTGTTAATGTGCTCTAGCAAAGACACCACATTTAGCACAGAAGATTACTTGTTGAAAATTCCTTGGTTGAGATTGCCATAATCCACTGTCAGCCTCCAGGACCACTCTGGTCTTACCAGGGACAAGAGTGGTGAATCAAATAGCCTTACCATCTCTGAGACCACCATCTCTGCACCCTTTAGGGCTCCAAGAGGGCCACTGATGTGATAGTTTTGATTTATTATCTTGGCGTGAGATGATGGAGGCAGCTTCAAGAGCTTTGTGCTGGTCTTCTTCACTATGAGAGCTCTTACCCTGTCATGGTCCATGTGGTTCTGCCAACTATAAAATATGCCCATCTCAGTTGCCGGTTAAGGACCAGTGAAATGATCGCTAGGTGGGTCTGGTGCATCTATGAACCCAGCGGAACCGCCGAGCGCCAGACCTGGGTCCGGAATACATTTGTCCCCTGTCTCCGTACGCTGGCTCAGGAAACTTCCACCCATTCACAGCTTCAGAAACCACCTTCCCAATATAAGTGACCAAAAGCACAGAAAAATCATACATATTTGTGGATATTGAAAAGCAGGTAGTGCAGAATGCCATTAAATGAAAAAATGAAAATAAGAGGTGAGCTGAGCCCTCTGATTGCCTCAGTTCATCGCACAGAGGTAGTTTAGTGCACTGTAGTGAAGGGAGCAGGGCAGAGGGGGGACCCTAAATAAAGCCCGAGATTAGACCTGGTGAAGGATCATGAAGTCCCAACTCATCCTCCCATGCCAAAGCAGTTCACAGAAAGTTAGTTAAAACATAAGTTTAAATTTCGATTCAATCTCATAGTACCAAAGCAATGTCCAGGTTCCAATAAAAAGTCTCATCATGGGCACCTGGGTGGTTCAGTGGGTTGAAGTCTCTGCCTTCGGCTCAGGTCATGATCTCAGGGTCCTGGATCGAGCCCCACATCGGGCTCCGTGCTCGGCGGGAAGCCTCCTTCTCCCTCTCTCACTCCCCCTGCTTGTGTTCCCTCTCTCACTGTGCTTCTCTGTGTCAAATAAATAAATAAAATATTTTTTAAAGATTTTATTTATTTGACAGAGAGAAACGCAGCCAGGGAGAGAACACAAGCAGGTGGAGTGAGAGAGGGAGAAGCAGGCTTCCTGCCGAGCAGGGAGCCCGATGTGGGACTCGATCCCGGGTCTCCGGGACCATGACCTGAGCCGAAGGCAATTGCTTAGCCAACTGAGCCACGCAGGTGTCCCCAATAAATAAAATCTTTTAAAAAATTCTCAGAAAAATAGGAATATAGGGCAATTTCAACTTGACAAGAAAAACTACAAAAAGTCTACAGTTAATATTATACTTAATGGTGAAAGTCTGAGGGCTTTTCTCCTAAGATCAGAACAAGGCAAGTGTATCTACTCTCACACCCTTCCTCTTCAACATAATGCTAGCAGTTCGAGACAGTGCAGTAAGGCAAGAAAGGGAAGTAAAAAGCATGCAGACGAGAAAGAAAAACCTGTCTTCATTTACTGATGTCAGACATGACTATGCAGAAAATCTGAAGGAATCTATAAAAAACTAAAATTTACATGCACACACACATACGCAAAACACAAACACCACGTGGACACCAAAATTAAAAATGCAGTACTCTAAATTTGTTCAAAAATACGTATAAATCTGGGGCTCCTGGGTGGCTCAGTCATTAAGCATCTGCCTTTGGCTCAGGTCATGATCCCGGAGTCCCGGGATCGAGCCCCGCATCGGGCTCCCTGCTCAGTGGGAAGCCTGCTTCTCCTTCTCTCACTCCCCCTGCTTGTGTTTCCTCTCTGTGTTTCTGTCAAAATTAAAAAAAAATCTTAAAAATACGTATAAATCTATATCATCTATGTAAATCTATATAAATCTAAAAAACACAAGATTTACGTGCTGAAAATTACACAATGTTGATGAAAAAAATCAAAGACCTAAATAAACGGAGCGACATACTGTGCTCATGGATCAAAAGACTCAGTATAACAAAGACGGCACTTCTTTCCCAGACATGCAAGCTTAGTGTAATTACTATCAAAATCCCATACTTTTTTGCAAACATTTACCAGATTGTCCTAAAATTTATGTGGAAGGCAAAGAAACTAGAATAGCTTAAAGAATTTTGAAAAACTAATCAGTCTACCCAACTTTTTTTCTTAAGATTTTATTTATTTATTTGACAGAGAGAAACACAGCCAGAGAGGGAACACAAGCAGAGGGAGTGAGAGAGGGAGAAGCAGGCTTCCCGCCTAGCAGGGAGCCCGATGTGGGACTCCATCCCAGGAGTCCGGGATCATGACCTGAGCTGAAGACAGATGCTTAAGGACTGAGCCACCAGGCACCCCAGTCTATCCAAGTTTTAGATTTATTATGCAGCTACAATAATCAATGTTGTGTAGAGGTGGACGGATTAGATAGGAAACAGATCCCAGGAACAGATTTACAGATATGCCCAAACTTTTTTTTTGGTTTTTTTTTTTTTTTTTGGACAAAGTTACCAAAGCAATTCAGTGGAGGAAAGATAGACTTTTCAACAAATGCTAGAGCAATTGGACAGTCATAGGCACAAAATGAAACTTAACCTGTCTAACACCTTATACAAGAATTAACTCAGAATAACCATGGACCTAAAAATAAATTAAAACTATAAAACTTTTTTTAAAAATGGAAAAATATCAAGATCTATGAAGAAACAGTTTTTTCTGCTTCAGTTAATGTGAGCTGTGGCTTCCTCCAAGTTTCTAAGAGCCATCCATCAGAATATTAACAGTATCTCTGCAGGTGCTTGTCAGAGTATTAAGTCCTGTATCATGGGAAGGGGCTTCCATATAAATCTACTGGCCCTTATGTCCCACCCTCCTTAGTGCAACACCCTCAGAATCCAGCTGACAAATCTTCAACCATCATCTCCAGCCAGTACAGGCCAGCCGGGCCAAAGGGGGCCCCCAGGCATTCTTCCTAAGGGGGCACCCAGCTGGTAAGGGAGGAGGCACCGCCTTTAACAGGAAGCAGAGGGTACTTCTACAGTCCTAAGGGATGCAAGAGAATGTGGGATTCAGGATTTTTTAAAGCATCAATCCAGATCTCCCACCCCATGTCTCAGGGCCTCACTCCTTCCTAACAGACCTGCCAGAGTTAAGAATTCAAACTTCGGGGGCCTGGGTGGCTCAGCGGGTTAAAACCTCTGCCTTCGGCTCAGGTCGTGATCTCGGGGTCCTGGGATGGAGCCCTGCAACGGGCTCTCTGCTCAGTGGAGACCCTGTTTCTCCCTCTCTCTCTCTGCCTGCCATTCTGCCTAGTTGTGCTCTATTTCTCTGTCAAATAAATAAATTTAAAATCTTAAAAAAAAAAAAAAAGAATCCAAACTTCTCTGGAGCTCTCCTACTCTTACAAGTAAATCCTGGTCCTTCTTCTGAGCTTTTTGGGTCCTCTGGATGCAAGAGACAAGTCTCCTCTTAAGTCGCCAAGCAGGGCCTTGGTCTTTAGGGTCAGTCTTTAGTTGGTGATTAAGTACCCTCAGCCTTTCATTATCTTTCTCCAACGCACTTTGTAACTTCTCACACCTGATGTATGGCCCCCAGCAGTGTGTTCCCTTCCCCCCAGGACCCCAGTCTAGTTCACGGCCAGTGAGGGTTCTAACCTCTGCTGCCCGGAGCCAGCGTGCCACCAGTGAAGTCCTCACGGCCGGTTGGTCAGCGGGTGATTCGGTCTTTCCGCCTGGGGAGGCGGTAGTGAGAGCAGCTGCTGCCCCGTGCGCCCACCTGCGGGGGATGGTGGTGCGGAAGAAGCACAGAAACACCACCGAGGCGGGACCCTAAAGGCTGGCACCTCCTTCCCATATCCCGGCCCGTCCACCCCCAGACTGTGCGCCAGGCGCCTGGGCCAACAGCGAAGGTGTAGCGGTGGTCCGGAGGCCGAGGCCCGGCCAGCAAAAGCGACACACGGGCCACCATCGACGGGACCGCCCCCGGGTTCCCTTCAGCAGCATCAGACACAGGATGGCCAGAACGAGTGCCCCCGCTGGCTGCCAGAAGGCAGGGACCGTGAAGAGGACGCACCTGCCCCTCCAGCCTCAAAGCGATAAAGACGTCAACCACCTCAAATAAGCAGATACATAGATGGCCGATAGATAGATACAGAGAATCATAGATGATGATAAAATAAAATCTCGGTTTAGAATCTGCTTTCCTTCGCAGTCTTGGCCCCAGCTCTGGCCAGGGTGAGCTTCCTGGGAAACACTGAGATGGCAGTCAGAGTAAAGGTCAGGACCCACACAGCTATGACAGCAGGAAGCCTGAGGAACAGACAGAGGGACTCCGGAGCTGCGGTGGCCCTTCAGAGTTGTCCCCACAAAGGCAAGGGCATCAGACTCTCCATCCCACAGTGGTGACTGGCTGTCTCAGGAACTTTGATGATTGTCAGTGGAGGTCCCCAGAGGAGCCTCAGCTGAGAACCGTTAGCCACCAACATTCCCAGCAGTGTGGGGAGGAGAGAGCGCATGGGGTGAGCTCTTCAGTCCTGAAGAGGGGTATCTGGGTGGCACCCCTGGCACCCACTACAGCACCTCTAAGTATGAGGAGGGAGATGCCTAGGACAGCTATGCACAGCTCCTCCGCTGTCTTGGGCAGTTCGGTGGCAGCTCTCACTTTCCTTGCACGCAGATGTTCCCGTAGCATCTTGTTCAGGATGACACACAGAACAGAGAATTCATGAAACTCGTGGAATTGGAAATGACCTCGAGTGAGATATAGTTAGCATTCACATGTTACTTGAATGAATGACTCACTACCTGCAGTTAGAAGGCTAAGTTAACTGCCCTGAGGTAAAATACTTCCACATTCCTGAACTGTCACCTAGCCACATTTTGTTCTCCAAGCTTAATAATTCTAGGTATATTTTTTTTCTAGCATGGAATACTGGAATCACATTAGATTGGAAATAAGAAGAGTGCCAGCCCCTCAACCACTCTGATGCCTGGGGGCAAGTGTCTTCATCTATCACTAAGATTGGACTCGGTGATCTAAGGCAATCTCCACTTGGAGAAATTCTACAGTTTAATCCTCTTTGGCATTTGACTTTCTTTTCTTTAGTCATAAGGTGTGGAAATGAAACACAGTAATCGATTGAGCCTCTTCCCAGCAGATTTTGTTTTCAGATGCTTGTTAATCAGAAAATGAAGCAACCCTACAGCTACCAGACAACTGCTGGCACTTTGTTCTCCCAGGCTCTAGAGAATCCCTGATCACTGTAATTCTCTAAGGAATCTGTACTGCCAGATCATGACTAACACCAAGGAAATAGAAACAATCATCAGAAATTATTATCAACAATTATATGCCAATAAGTCAAACAACCTAGAAGAAATGGATGCATTTGTGGAAACCTATAAACTTCAAGACTGAAACAGAAAGAAATTGACAACCTGAATAGAGTAATATCTAGTAACAAGATTGAAGCAGTGATCAAAAACCTCCCAAAAAACGAGAGTCCAGGACCAGATGGATTCCCTGGGGAATTCTACCAAACATTCAAAGAAGAAATAATACCTATTCTCCTGAAGATGTTTCAAAAAATAGAAACTGAAGGAAAACTTCCAGACTCTTTCTATGAAGCCAGCATTACTTTGATCCCCAAACCAGACAAAAACCCCATCAAAAAGGAGAATTTCAGACCAATATCCCTGATGAATATGGATGCCAAGATTTTCAACAAGATCCTAGCTAATAGGACCCAACAGTACAGTAAAAAGATTATCCACCATGACCAGGTGGGATTTATCCCTGGGATGCAAGAGTGGTTCAACATTTGCAAATCAATGAATAAGAGAGAAGAACCACATGGTCCTCTCAATTGATGCAGAAAAAGCATTTGACAAAATACAGCATCCATTCCTGATTAAAACTCTTCAAAGTTTAGGCATAACATTCCTCAACTTCATAAACTCTATCTACAAAAAACCCACAGCAAATATTCTCAATGGGGAAAAGCTGACAGCCTTCCCACTGAGATCAGGAAAAAGACAAGGTGCCCACTCTCACCACTGTTGTTCAACATAGTACTATACGTCCTAGCAACAAAAAGAAATAAAAGGTATTCAAATTGGCAAAGAAGAAGTCAAACTCTCTCTCTTTGCAGATGACATGATACTTTATATGGAAAACCCAAAAGACTCCACCCCCAAACTATTAGAACTCATACAGCAATTCAGTAATGTGGTAGGCTATGAAATCAATGCACAGAAATCAGTTGTGTTCTTGTACACTAACAATGAAAATATAGAAAGGGAAATCAGAGAATCGATTCCATTTACTATAGCACCAAAAAACAAAAGATACCTTGGAATAAACCTAAGCAAAGAGGTAAAGGATCTGTACTTGAGGAACTATAGAACACTCATAAAAGAAATTGAAGAAGATACAAAAAGATGGAAAAGCATTCCATGCTCATGGATCAGAAGAATAAACATTGTTAAAACGTCTATACTGGGGGTGCCTGGGTGGCTCAGTTGGTTAAGCGACTGCCTTCGGCTCAGGTCATGATCCTGGAGTCCCAGGATCGAGTCCCACATCGGGCTCCCTGCTCGACAGGAGGCCTGCTTCTCCCTCTTTCACTCCCCCTGCTTGTGTTCCCTCTCTGGCTGTGTTTCTCTCTGTCAAATAAATAAAATCTTAAAAAAAAAAAAAGTCTATACTGCCCAGAGCAATCTATACTTTCAATGCCATCCCAATCAAAATTCCACCAACATTTTTCAAAGTGTTGAAACAAACAATCCTAAAATTTTTATGGAACCAGAAAAGACCCAGAATTGCTAAGGAAATGTTGAAAAAGAAAAACAAAGCTGGGGGCATCATGTTGCCTGACTTCAGGCTTTATTACAAAGCTGTGATCACCAAGACGGCATGGTACTGGCACAAAAACAGACACATAGACCAGTGGAACAGAGTGGAGAGCCCAGATATGGATCCACAAATCTATGGTCAAATCATCTTTGACAAAGCAGGAAAAAAAACCCAGTGAAAAAAAGACAGTCTCTTCAATAAATGGTGCTGGGAAAATTGGACAGCTACATATAGAAGAATGAAATTCAACCATTTCCTTACACCACACACAAAGATAAACTCAAAATGGATGAAAGACCTCAATGTGAGACAGGACTCCATCAAAATCCTAGAGGAGAACATAAACAGTAACCTCTTCAACATAGTCCACAGCAACTTCTTTTAAGACACGTCTCTATGGGCACCTGGGTGGCTCAAAGGGTTAAGCCTCTGCTCAGGTCATGATCTCAGGGTCCTGGGATTGAGTCCCACATCAGGGTCTCTGCTCAGCGGGGAACTTGCTTCCCCCTCTTTCTTTGCCTGCCTCTCAGCCTATTTGTGATATGTCTCTCTGTCAAATAAATAAATAAAATCTTTTTTAAAAAAGACAAATATCCAAAGGCAAAGGAAACAAAAGCGAAAATGAACTTTGGGGACTTTGACAAAATAAAAAGCTTCTGCACAGCAAAGGAAACAGTCAACAAAACAAAGAGGCAACCCACGGAACGGGAGAGGATATTCACAAATGTCACTACAGACAAAAGGCTGATATCCAAGATCTATAAAGAACTCCTCAAACCCAACACCCCCCAAAAAAAGATGATCACATCAAAAAATGGGCAGAAGAGAGAAGATAGGGGAAGAAGATGGCGGAAGGCCAGGTGACCGCATTTCGGGGAGTTCCCTGAAGTGAGCTCAATTCCAGCAAAAAAAAAATGGGCAGAAGACATGAACAGACACTTTTCCAAAGAAGACATATGAATGAGGGCATCTGGGTGGCTCAGTTGTTAAGCAGTTGCCTTCAGCTCAGGTCATGATCCTGGAGTCCTGGTTTCAAGCCCCACATCAGGCTTCCCACTCAGCGGAAAGCCTGCTTCTCCCGCTCTCACTCCCTCTGCTTGTGTTCCCTCTCTGTGTTTCTCTCTGTCAAATAAATAAACAAAATCTTTAAAAAAAAAAAGAATATGAATGGTTAATAGACGCATGAAAAAATGTTCATCATCATTAGCCATAAGGGAAATTCAAATCAAAACCACACTGAGATACCACCTTACACCAGTCAGAATGGCCAAAATTAACAAGACAGGAAACAACAAGTGTTGGAGAGGCTGCGGAGAAAAGGGAACCCTCTTACACTGTTGGTGGGAATGTAAACTGGTGCAGCCGCTTTGGAAAACAGTGTGGATATTCCTTAAAAAATTAAAAATAGAGCTACCCTGCAATTGCACTACTGGGTATTTACCCCAAAGATACAGATGTAGTGAAAAGAAGGGCCATATGTACCCCAATGTCCACTGCAGCAATGGCCACAATAGTCAAACTGTGGAAAGAGCCAAGATGCCCTTCAATGGACGAATGGATAAAGAAGATATGGTCCATATATACAATGGAATACTAGGCCTCCATCAGAAAGGGTGAATACCGAACTTTTGTAGCAACATGGACTGGACTGGCGGAGATTATCCTGAGTGAAATAAGCCAAGTATAGAAAGTCAAGTATCATATGGTTTCACTTGTGGAGCATAAGGAGTAACATGGAGGACATTGGGAGAAGGAAAGGAAATATGAAGGGGTAAATCAGAGGGAGAGATGAAGCATGAGAGACTGTGGACTCTGAAAAACAAAGTGAACGTTTTGAAAGGGAGGGGTGTGGGGGGATGGGTGAGCCTGGTGGTGGGTATTAAGGAGGGCGCGTATTGCATGGAGCACTGAGTGTGGTGCATAAACAATGAATCTTGGAACCCTGGAACAAATAAAATTTAAAAAAATATTTTTTTAAAGAAAGGAATCTGGGGATCCTGGGTGGCTCAGTGAGTTAAGCCTCTGCCTTCGGCTCAGGTCATGATCTCAGGGTCCTGGGATCGAGGCCCGCATCGAGCTCTCTGCTCAGCGGGGAGCCTGCTTCCTCCTCTCTCTCTGCCTACTTGTGATCTCTCTCTGTGTGTCAAATAAATAAATAAAATCTTTTTTAAAAATAAAATAAAAATAAAAATAAAAAAAGGAATCTGTGCTGTCACTTCTCCACGGTGATGACCAAACAACAGGGCACTTCGTGAAGTCCTGCTTCTGAAGGAGCCCAGATTCCGTCCACCTGGGGCCCAGGAGAGACGCGGTCAGAAGTGTGACTACGGGGCGCCTGGGTGGCTCAGTGGGTTAAGCATCTGTCTTCAGCTCAGGTTGTGATCTTGGGATCCTGGGATCGAGTCCTGCATCGGGTTCCTTTTTCAGCAGAGCGCCTGCTCCTTCCTCTCCCTATTTCCCTCCCCTTGTGCTTGCTCTATCGATAAATAAAATCTAAAAAAAAAAAAAAAAAAAAAAGTGTGACTACTGAAGCCCTGGGTTGCGCCTTGAAAAAGCTTTCTTGAGAAAGTTCTAAGTCTTCAGTCTCAGGTGAAATAGGCCTAAACTCCTAACCTCCAACATGTCAACTTGCATTTAATTTTAGTTTACTGCCCCTTGTCACTTGGCGCCCATACCTGTGACCGCTCCTGGCCCTGGGGACATATGCCCTGAGTTCTGCCACTTTACCCAAATGATAGCTGCTGCCTGGCGAGGCCGGCCACGGGCCCAACACGGGTGTGGGTGTTGGGGCGTGCGATGTCAAGCCTCACAACGAAATCCACAAGGGACGTGTTATCCCCCTTTAGAGATGAAGGAACACAGCCACCCAAGGGAACAACAGGGATGGTTTAAGAACACTGAGAATTTGTTGTTTTTCAAGAAGCATTTAGGGTAAGGCAACTGCATGCAAGGTACATTTTGTTCTTTTGGACTAGTGCTGAGTTTTCCCGAGGATGGCCACATGCACCTACCGAGTGCTCCCGGGGAGATGTTTTAACACATCGAGCGTTGGCATTCAGAGGGTTCGGTCACGGCAATGACACTCAAATGCAACCCCTCAGCAGCACAGCCCTCTTTTTATAGATGTGAAAAGCAAGGCCCTAACAGACTGTATTAAACACAGACACAAAAGTGAGGGAAGACTTCAGGAAGAACTTTCTGTGGAGGAAAGGAGAATTGCCCCTCAGAGTTGACAACGGGGAGACATGGCATCAGGCGGGGCCTACAGTCCCGATCCATCTGTCAGCATTCCGCGTCCACACCGGGAGACATTGCCGGGCCCATCATGCCTCGTGCGTCTCTCTTCCTTCACCTTTGACACTGTATTATAATTATCTGCGTACCTGTCTTTGGTTGCAAGTCTGTGAGTTCCTTGAGGGAGGAGAATCTTATTCCCAAAACTTTGCATCCTGGGTACATAAGGTATCATAATATTTGTTGAATAAATGAGTGGGTGAATGAATGAATGAATGAATGAATGAAACAATGAATAATCAACCTTGCAAGGTTTCCTTTTTCCCTCATTTTTAAAAAGGAAAATCGAGTGAGCTCACGGAGCAGCGCCGGCTGTTGGAACTTCTGGAGCAACTTCCTTCTAGGAGCCTGCGAACCTGTGATCCCTTCCCCACTCCGAAGCCGGGTTTCTCTGCTCCCGAGACGGTGGCCCTCGGGCCTGGCATCTTCGGCTCCGCAGCCATGCCCAGCAGAGGGCGGCAGAGGCCTGTCTGTTGGGAAGGAGAGCGCCTCACTTTCTAAGGTGGCCCTTCCTCCTCGCCACCCTGCGCCACCAGACAGGGCGTCCTGGGGCCGGCGGGAGGGCCACTACCCCCACCGGGAGCAGGAGGAGAGGAGGAGCAGCGGACACAGGTCACTCTAGGTCACAAGGTGGCCCAGTTAGGCCTGCCTGTTAGTCCCCATTATCTCCGATATCAGGTCCTATCTGTGCAACATTTCCAAGAAGCTCTAACCATTTTTAGCCCCAAAGTAAAACAGATCTCAAGAGATGAAAAATGCCAGATCTCAGCTCCCCTTACAAATGCCCACGGGTGACCCGACTTCCTCTTCTACTCCAACCACTGCCCTTCCTCGTCTCCTGGCTCGACCGTGCTCCCGGAGAGGCCCGTGTGCCCATACCACACCCCATCTCCCGATGGCGAGGCCCAGTCCAGCTGCCGGGACCCGCCTGCAGGGATTCACGCTAACCTCACCCCGCAGCGGCCTCTGGGTCTAAATCCATCACTTCTGGTTAGTCAATGATCCTATCATGTCTCCGTTTGCCCTGCAAGACACCTAAAGGTCACTATAACTCTAGCCCATTTGAACCGCAGTCCTGCCCGCTCTCCTCCCGAATACGAGACTCCGTGTCCTGTTCCCATTCCCCTGCACAGATGGGGTCTGGGCCCCACAGCTCAGCCTTCGCTCAGTGAGGGCACTCTGGGCAGCGGGGGTGCCGGGCCCCCAGGGACCAACACGGCGGCCAGGCGAGCTGTCGTCACGGCTCACACAGTCCAGAGCACAGACGGTCACAGGGAAACACGCAGACAAGACCACAACAGGCAGCGGCGGGTACTGTGAGGAGGACAGCATGGCAGGAGATACGATGCGGAGGGACAGCAGGGGAGTTTAAATATTTAAAATGTCTGGATCCCTAGGAAAAGACTCCAAGAAAGTGACAAGAAGCCCTCTAGGGCACTGTTGGCTGGCTAAATACTCAACTTCCCAGCCTCCCTTAAAGGGGGCCATGCACACAGTTCCGGCCAATGGAACATTAGTGGGAGTTGGCAGAATGGGGGCATATACTGGGGAAGACCTGCTTTCCAGAAAAGAAAGACATGCATCGCTCGTCCTCCGACCATGAGGGAAAAGGAAGAAACTGCGGAGGCAGGCCCTAAGCCAACGCCACAGGCCTGCTGTCTCAGCAAAGGTTGCTTTCAGACCAGAGCATCCCAGCGGGGCCCCCAACCCTGTGAAGACCAGGGGAAGAACAATCCAGGCAGAACTCAAAGGCCTGAGTCCGGAACTCCGCTGGCGTGTCCGAGGAGGGGAGAGGGGCCCTGAGTCCCGAACTCCGCTGGCGTGTCCGAGGACGGGAGAGGGGCCCTGAGTCCGGAACTCCGCTGGCGTGTCCGAGGACGGGAGAGGGGCCCTGAGTCCGGAACTCCGCTGGCGTGTCCGAGGACGGGAGAGGGGCCCTGAGTCCCGAACTCCGCTGGCGTGTCCGAGGACGGGAGAGGGGCCCTGAGTCCGGAACTCCGCTGGCGTGTCCGAGGACGGGAGAGAGGCCCTGTCTGCTAGAACTCAGGCAGGCGGGAGCCAGGGGAAGAAAAGTCTGAGGGGTAGAGGGTGTCTTGCCAAGCTCTGCGGCCCCTGGGAAGCTATCTGGACTTAAGTGCCTGTAGACCACGGAAGGGTTTTAGGCAGGAGAGTGACGTACTCTGATTTAGGTTCCTTTCTTTCTTTTTCCTTTTTCTTTTTCCTTCCCTTTCTTAAATATTTCCTTACTTGAAAGAGCTTGAGATGGGGGTGCACCAGTGGAGGGGAGGGGCAAGCAGAGAATCTTCCAGCAGACGCCCTGCCAAGCGTGGAGCCCGACACACACATCCCATCCTGGGACCCGTGAGATCACGACCTGAGCCGAAACCCAGAGCTGGACGCTCAGCTGACCAAGGCCCCGGGCGCGCCTCTCGTTTAGGTTTCTTGAAAGGTCTTCTAGCCGGGAGAGGCAGAAGGAACGGTGAGTGCAAATACTGCTTTGGGGCTGACCCAACAGCACTTACCACTCTTCTCCAGACGCTGCCTCCTCTAGAAGCTAGAGTTAAATGTTCCGAACCTTTTCCCCATCCCTGGAGCATTTGGGGGGACCACAGGACCCTGGTCTGGCGCGGGGACATTCGGGGGAACTTGGCTTTCCTGATGAAAAGGGATGGACTGTGCTGCCTCCTCGCTGCCAGAGAAGAGAAGCGGCCCCTCGCAGCCACAGGCTACACCGGCCAAGGGCAAGGGTGGATGCCTGGTCTGGCTCCTGTCTTCACCACTGAACCTCTGAATCTTGCCTACCACCAGACATTCTACTGGGTGAGAAAAATAACCCTCTATTTGAGTCAGCCGCTCTCAACTGGGGTTTCTCTTCCGAAGTGCAGTGGGCTCTCAGCTGCCAGCAGGCAGGACTGGGCGAGGGCCTGCTGAGAGAAGTGAGTGTGGAGAGGGCAGAGGGGCCCGGAGAGGCGGTGGGGCTGGGACCACAGGTCTTCCACTTCTAGTCCCAGTTTCCTCTATTTTGTCTTCCACACTCTGGCACTTTCTAACTCTCTTCATGAACTCCTCTTGGCTTAAAAGCTTTTGCTGGCTCTCCATCGCCTAGATGGTAAAGATCAGCCTCCCGGGCCTTGTGTATGATGCTCCTTGTGATTGGTCCCATCTTCCTCCTGTCGGGTCTCTCATCCCTGCGTCATACTCACCTCCAGGAAGGCCCAGTGCCCACCTTCTTTATTCCTAACCCAGCAGCCCCGAGAGCTGCTATTTTACACGTCTTGGTTTCTAGCTGAGAAACCTAACCTCGAGTAAGTTAAGCAGCTTGGCCGAGGCCACACATCGAGGCCACACACCCAATGGTGGCTCGGGGTTAAACTCTGGTGTGCTTTCAAAACAAATTAAGAGATGCATTTTCTCACTTGTCAGGAAGTCCAAAGGCAGGCGTTTGCTCGGTTGTTCACAGGCTCAAAGATGCCAGCAGGCCCGTCTTCGGGTCTCTGCTCTCTGCCATTGTGGACACCAGGCTGAGGTGCCCTCCTCCTTGTCACTCCACAGCCTTACCGTGGCCACTTGGCTCTAGACATCACATTCGGCCTCCAACCAGGGAGAGTGGTGGGAAAAGGGAAGGCTACACCGCCTTAATCTGTCACTCCCCCCACCCCCGCCCCGTTCTAGCTTCCCCAGGAACCCCCACGTCCCTGCGCTGCCCCTTGCTGCAGGGCAGGCTGGGAAACAGGGGGCGTGGTCGCTGTGGTTGGCTTGGGATAAAGACCACCTACCACCTGGGGCTGAGCCCACTGCTGCCCTCGGACAAAGCCGGTGTGCGGTCAGCAGGAAAGACAGGGGTAAGAAGGACAAGCAGGTTTGCTGCTGCAGGACCCTGGGGCCCCCCGCCCCCGCTGTCCTCCACATCTACCCGGCAAACCCTTTCCTACCCCTCCATGCCCTTTCCCTGAGCCGCCCTCCCTTCTTCTTTCTCCCTCCTCTACATGTACCTACATCCGCCCGGTTCTGTGGCTGTATGGTCTTCGCAGCGGCTCATACAACAGGGCTGCTCCCTCACAAGCATCATCCCTCCACAGGTGCTCGCCGAGCACTTACGGCACGCCAGACACAGGGCGAATAGGGATGCAGCAGCGGACGCGCCTGGTCTGTAGACTTGGTCCCTGCTATCTCGGTGCCCTCAGTCCACAAGGTGAGCCACCCAGACGGCTGACGCTTGGGGAGAAAAGCTGCACGTCTCCTCCATGACCACCAGGTCCCTCCTGGCAGGATGATGACCTCCCCACCACCTTAACCCCTGACCCCAGCGCAGGATGGGGTGCAGAGGGGATGCACTGAGGCCGCACCAAGTGCACGCGTCCCTTGGCTTTGAAATATATTCTGATCGAAATGCATTTCTTATTGCCGCCAGGAAACCCCCCAAGAATGAACCATGGTCTTCCTCCTGCAGTATCAGGCATGCGCACAAGCACCTGACAGACACTTTGCCCTCTCCCCGCCTTGACGCGGGCCTCTTCCCACGGAAGCTTTCGGGAGAAGTGTAATTTAACACTTCACATCAGACGTCCTTAGTACATGTGGGTTTTCCACTGAAGGCTTCGTCTTCATTTTTTTTTTTTAAGATTTTATTTATTTATTTGACAGAGAGAAACACAGCCAGAGAGGGAACACAAGCAGGGGGAGTGAGAGAGGGAGAAGCAGGCTTCCCGCCGAGCAGGGAGCCCGATGTGGGACTCGATCCCGGGTCTCCGGGATCATGACCTGAGCTGAAGGCAGATGCTTAACGACTGAGCCACCCAGGCGCCCCCCGTCTCGATTTTCTAAGCAGAGATAGCTCACTGCCAGAGCCGTAGCTGCTGAGGTGTGACTCCAAAAGCACTTGAAATAACTCTTCGGGTTCCTGCCACATAGCTCATCAGGCATGGCTTCACTAGGCCTCTCAATGCCCGACTTTGATGCCCTTGCACCATGGAGGGGCTGGTAGCTAGGGACAGAGGGACCGAGACAGGGGACCCAGAGAGAAAACACAGCCCCTTCTTTGCGCGTGCCTCTGTTGCCATGGTGACATGGATCCAAGCCACCCAGGTGAGAGGTCCCTCATGTGTGGGCTGTGGAGGCCAGAGAGGTAGGGCGTAAACACAGAAGGCTTCCATGCCTTCCGGGCCTGGAAAGGATGTCCAAAGGCCACCACCCCTGGTTAGCTGAAAACAAAAGAGGTGGGCGGCTTATTGCTCAAAATCCTCAAGAACAAAGTCTACCGCCTCTGAGTCACCTGTTAGATCGCCCAAGAATGGGTTTCCTTTGTCCGGTCTCATTTTCTTGCTGTCCTTCCAGCCCCCTTGCTATTATTGCTGCTAGAGCAAAGTTAAAACACTACTTGTACCCACCACACGGTGACAGGGAGGGACGACGGGGGGCAGGGGACGCTGTGCTAAAGCACGGGCTCCGCTCCACGGTCACTCCAATCAGCTGTGGTCCTCACAGGGTCCCCACCAGTGCCTCCATCCAGCCTCGGCTTTGGGAGCAGGTGGCCCGGAGGCACAGGGAGGCCACGGTGTGAGGCCAAGTGGGAGCAGCCCGCCCCATTGCCCAGCAGGTCAAAGGAGGGGTGCAACAGCCCTCCCTGCCAAGTGAAACAAAGCAGAGAGACTGGAAAGGTCTGTTTTTAATGAATGTCTTTAAAAGCCTTTGCAATGGCAGAGGCAGATGCGGCCCAAGGCAGCGCCGAAGCCCATCCCCGATGGCTGCAAGGCTCCCGTGCTTCCAGGTGACCCTGCAAAACACAGAGGACCGGTGACATCAAGAATGTGGCTTCCCCCCCCAACCTGCAAAATCCTTCCAGAAATCCTCCTGCCTGAAAAATGTGAGGCGGCCCTCATGGGCAGAGCCCGGTTTGAAGAGGATGGGGGAGCAGGAGAGAGTCCTTCGTCTGGGATGCCTTGAGGGAAACCGTTCCCGCCCCTTCCAGAAGTGATGGGAACCCCCTCAGCTCCCAGCACCAGGGACAGAAGGCAAGGGCCATCTTGGGGAGCAGTCCGACAGCCGGGTTGGATCCCAGTGAGCCCCCCGCCGTGTCAGCTCCCTCGCACCCCTCGCTCCCACGAGGCTCAGGAGACAGACGTCCCTTCCCGCCACGGACAGACGTGCCACACCGACCCCGGGCCACTCCTCACAACCCCTAATTCCCCAACATAGTGTCAAGGAAACGAAACACTTTTGCCTGAAACTTCTCTGCCGCTCTCCCTTCGGGGCGGAGGAGACAGGGCTTATTTTGACAAGAGCAAAGAAGGCCGGTCTGTAGGCGAGGTTCGCACCCGCTCTGAGGCTGCCTTCCTTCTGGTCTCTCCCAACAGCTGAGCATCACGATTCTGCTCATTAAGCCGCTTCCTTCTCCTTAATTAGCTGCATGTGAATCTTGTTGGGAAGTCTTGGATCCGTGAAATAGTCTGGGATGAAAATCGAAAAGAAGAAATGCTCTAAACCCAAGGGGGAAAGGTGGGGAGGGAGGCGGCTCACAAGCGAGGCTGGCTTGGCCTCAGCAGGCCTGTTCCTGGCGGCCCTGCTTGCCAACACTGACAGAAGTCCCGCCAGATCCCGTGGCCACCGTCCCGCAAGCAGTGCAGAGCCTGCCAGCTGCCGGTCCCGGGAGGGGCTCCGGCCCCGCTGCCCACGCCTCCCACGCCGCCCGGCCGGTGTCTGCCTGCTGGCACCCAGGGAGCCATCGCGAGGCTCAGGGATCTCTGCGCGTTCTGCTCCCGGCCCATCCCGGGACCAAATAAATGCCAAGTGTTATTCTTGTCTCAGCCCAGCTTGCCAGCTCGTCTCTGAGCTATCACGCCCTCTCTGCTCTGAGAATATCCTCTCAGAGGAGAGCCAGGCCCTCGCACGATGACGACAGAGGAGGGTTTTTATACACCCGGCATAATGGGAACTCGGAAGCAGCATCTGCTGTGGCGGCAAAGATGCACCAGATCCCGTTAGAAACGGTGCGCGCCTGTCACTGACCCCGGGGCTAAGGGGCCCTGCGGGAGCCTGCAGCCCGCGCTCCCCTTCCCTCTAGACACCGCTGACCTTAAGCCAGCTGGGGCGGTGGAGCCCATTAGGGTCACCAGGGGGCCTTTACAACCGTGGGGCCGGCCCCACCCTGAGCTAAGTAACTACCAACCTCTGGGGGTGGGCCCAGGCCTCAGCATTTCTTAAAAGCTCCCAGGGTGGTTCTAATGGGTGGCCAGGGTGGGGAACCCCGCTTTAGGATTCCCAGGGAAAAGAGCGGTCACTCGGCTCTTTTGGGAAAATCTCAAAATCCTTACTCCTCACCACAAGGAAGCTCTGCCTCATTTCTAATCTGTCCTCATTTTGAGGAAATGACAATGGAGGAAGAGCCTTGTGAAAAGGGCTCCCCGGGGGAGGGGGACATCAAGTGAAGAAGTACCCCAGACTCTGCAGGGAGAACCCTGGGCTTGCCCAAGTCAAAACAATGCCCCTCAGGGCAGGTTTCTCAAACCCCCAAACAGACACTGCCTCACTCACCTGCAGCAAATTCTTGGATGTTGTCCGGTCTTTTCAAAAACATTTCTCTGGAAAACATGAAGGGATAAGGGGAGGAATAAAGCAGGCTGTGTGCAGGCAGGCTGTGGGTCCCACCTTTCAGTGGGCAGAGGGCCCGGACACACCCGTCTGGAGTCAGGAAGCCACAGGACTCCTGACACAGACCCTGCCGTTTGTGATTTTCCTTCCCATCAGGCTCTGAGGCATGGAGCTCACCTCACAAGACAGCTGTACCCTCCCTACCCAGGCAAAGCCGGTCAGTCATTCACTCAACAAACATTTTCACAGAACCAGAGCCCAAGCCAGGCACAGGTGGTGGAGATGAAGGACACACTGCCCAGTCCTCGAGGGGCTCATATATGGTGGGACATATATGCAACCCCACAGCCTGGTGACTACGTTTACCCAGGAGTACCCACAGGGGTCGGGGGCTATGCAATCATCAAAGCAGGGAGGACCAACTGCATGTCTCCAAAAGGCACTGACAAGGCCTGCAATGCTGGGCCGCTGGGGTGGGGAATTGCCTTATCTCGCATAGAGCTTTATGGTTCATAAAGACTTCACAAATCTTATCTCACACAATCCTGCGAAACAGCAATGACCAGACCCCATTTTACATATGAAGAAATCAAACTTCAAAAGGTTAATCATTTGCCCAAGTTCACAAAGCAAGGAAACAAAGGGCAGAGAGCCCAGGTCTGGGGGTTCCAAGGCCAGGGCTCTCTACAACACTTTCTCCTGGGCACGGCTGCCCGGCCCATCAGCTTTGAAGAAGGCCTTGCCTGCCCAGAAAGCCCCTGCCTCCCAAGCTTTAAGGATTTGGCTTCCCTCCTTGAATCCCCGATAATTACTGAGCACAAATTCTGTGTAGGTGACTATACTAGATATGAGGGATTGCTTTTTAAATTCTTTCTTATTTTTATTTTTTCTTAATATTTTATTTTTTGATTTGACAGAGAGAAACAGCGAAAGAGGGCTTTCCCGCC
Source organism: Spilogale gracilis (assembly GCA_004023965.1). Lineage (NCBI taxonomy): Eukaryota > Metazoa > Chordata > Mammalia > Carnivora > Mephitidae > Spilogale > Spilogale gracilis. The sequence goes on from PITA01017903.1 coordinate 25,410, forward strand.
AAGCAGGGAGCCCAATTCGGGGCTCGATCCCAGGACTGAGTCGAAGGCAGATGCTTAATGACTGAGCCACCCATGTGCCCCGGGATTGCATTTCTGAAAAATAGAGAAATTACAGCACCACCTCAAAGAAATTAGTCAAGTAAAAGAGAACGGCTAAGTTCCCAAATGCTGAAAAGACCAAGCACCTGCAGGAAGGGCTGTAAGAGGGTGTTAATAGTGTGCTGTAGATAGCAAAAAGGGTTATGGAAAACAGGGTCCCAGATCTTCACAGAGCACCCGGGCCCCCTTGAGGTGTGCTCGGGACTTCAGCTGACCCGACAAGAACATCCCAGACCCAGGGAAGCAGCAAGAGTAAAGCCCCAGAAGTGAAAGGAAGGAGTCCATGTCCTCTAGATGGTGAACTGCGCCAGAGCAGGAATTAGAGTTCCCACCCTTGTATTCCCAGGGTCCGGAAGTGTCAGCCCACCCTGGGGGTGTCAGTGGCCCCCGACGACATCAGTGGGGAGGTCAGTGGAATGATCCACCTTTCTGGGATGGCGGGCAGGCGCAGAGAGCAGTCGGGAGCAAAGGGGCCCTATTAATGGACAGTCTGGAAGGCCAGGGAGAGACACTTACACTCTGTTCAAAAGACAAGGGAAATGGCTGCATAAAGCTCAGACTAGTCACACAGCAGAACACACCCGGCAGTGAAAACTGAGGATCTATGAGACACAGCTGAGCAACAAGCCAGGGACAATGGAGCACATCCCGTAGAATTCTACTTATGTAAAGCACAAAAAGGCACAACACATCTGTGCCATGAGAAGGCAGGATACTGGCTGCCTTTTGGGGGAAAGTGCTTGGAAGGGTCCCAGCAGGTCAGATGCTAGTCAGGTTCCATTTCTCGATCTGGACCCAAGGACCATGTCTATCCTCATCTTGTGAACGTTCACCCAGTTTAGAATATGCCACTTTTCATTATATTTCAAAGGAATGTTTAAAAAAAAGTTGGGGGTGGGGGGCAATGTTGTGGAGCCGCTGCAGATTTTTCCAGCCAAGGAATGACACAATCAGTTCTAAATTTTGGGAAGATTCAGCTGCATGGCTACTTACAAAAATATCTAATAAAGCCTTTCTACCATTTCACACTTTGCTATCATATCTGGAGCCTAAAACCCTAGATCCCCAGGTGCCTAAAATAAGTCAGATCCCTATTCTTTCTATTCTTCAGGTCCAAAATTCAAGGTATCAAGAGTTCTGTACACTGTATGTCTAAGTACGCGCTGGACAACAGTGGAGCTCACTTCCCAACAAAAATATTTTGGAGCTTCTCATCAGTTGGTGAGTCTAGAGCCGAGACCTGCAGAAGACAGGAGGGCAGCTATGCCACCAGGATCCTGTCCCCTCGTCTCCCTTCCTCTTTTCCCCGGGGAAAGCATCCGTGGGAAGCATCCAGTGCAGATGAGGCGCTGATTCTGGTTCATCCCAGTAGCTTCCAAAGGAGTAACAGTAACACCAAAAACTACAAAAGTGGGCGCCTGAGTGGCTCAGGTCACGATCCCGCGTCAGACTCCCAGCTCCGCAGGCAGTCTGCTTCTTTCTCTGACCTTCTCCCCTCTCATGCCCTCTCTCTCTCTCTCAAACAAATAAAAATAAAATCTTAAAAAAGAAAAAGGTAGGGGCGCCTGCGTGGCTCAGTTGGTTAAGCGACTGCCTTCAGCTCAGGTCATGATCCTGGAGACCCAGGATCGAGCCCCACATCGGGCTCCCTGCTCGGCGGGAAGCCTGCTTCTCCCTCTCTCACTCCCCCTGCTTGTGTTCCCTCTCTGCCTGGGTTTCTCTCTGTCAAATAAATAAAATCTTTAAAAAAAAAAAAAGAAAAAGAAAAAGGAAAACCTCAAACTTGAAACACTGACAGAAACAGAAGACAGACAATGAGATTCCAAGTCACTGTGATAACCGCTAACACAGGAAACCAACAGTGTCTGGGAATGGAAGTCGTTATTATTACCTAAAGCTTGCCTATTTGCTGTAGCCAAACAGTATTTGAGACAGTTCTATTGTTTTCATCTTTTGTCGCTCCAAGATTTTTTTTTTTGACCAGTTCTTTGCCTTTCATCCATTAGAATTCTCCATTCAAACAAACGCCATTCTGAAGAGCAAATGTAGGAGAAAGAAAAACATGCTCCAGGATTTGGGGGAAATAGTCTCTTCCCCCAAGACTTGTAGGGGAATGGCTTCCAACCCCTGGAGTCTTTCCACAACTAGGCTCTCAGCCAGACATCTGAATTTTTTTTTTTAAGTTCTGGTGAATCTTGTTAAGCTCCTTTGATGGAGAAATAGTGTTCTACACTCAGTGGCTGCCTGGTGAGTTTCTCAATGCCAAATTACCTCTTCCAAGTGTCAGAAGACAAGTGTCTTCCAGCTAAAATGACTGAATATTAATATTTTTGAGAATTTAGAGATAAAACCTCTACAGATAACTGGGGTACAGGTAACAGGAACACCTGGGGTGCCACAAATCTCAGAGTCAGAAAAAACTCAATCTTAAAATATTGTCTACCTAAAAAATATATATATATAAATTAATTAATTAGTTTAGCATACATGTATGTATATGTATCATTTTATGTTATTTTTTCTGACCCTAGAGGCAGCACTCATCTCTCCCAACCAACGCCTGGTAATACTCCCCACTAGGTGTCCGGGCCGGCTGGGAAGACCACCCACCTGAAGAAACCACTTAGGAGCAACTCCACCTCTTTGTGGGTCCTCAGGTACTTTTCATTAGCGATCCGAGTCTGAATCTGCGCGGATGAGAGCGAAAGGTCACGCTCCGTGCGGAGGCAGGTGTCAGGGCTCGAGCCCTGGGCTGCGCAGGCCTTGACGATGCCAGCCGTGCGTCCGACCCGTCTGCTCCCGGGATGCTCGGCCGCGGACCCGGGGCACCCGCTCGCTCAGGCTCAGGGGCCTTCTAGCGGAGGTCGGGTCGCCGCCGGCCCGAAGTTCCGTATCTAAGGCACTGTCTCCGGCGTCATTTCGCCCCATTTCCCCCCGCCGTTCCAGGCGCCGCCCGGGCTCCGTCCAGGGCCCCAGGAGGTCTCTCCCAGCCCCCCGCCAGCTCCCCTGCGGGGAGGTTCCCGCGCCCCCTCCGCGCCCTCCTCCCGGGCTGCACCCCTGTCCTGCGGGAGCTGCACGTCCTTGGACGCGGGAGCCGGGGCGCACCCACCTTGAAGCTGCGCAGCTGCTGCTGCTGCGCGGGGCTCAGCGCCCCGGGGTCCGGCCCCAGGAGCCCTCCCTGCAGCGTCGCCATTTTGTCCAGGTCGTCAAGGCGACGGCCCACGCGGGCGGAGAGGCCCCGCCCCGCCCCGCCCCGCCCCCCAAGTCGGGCCCTCACCTGCCCGCGGGGAGGGGTGGGGGGAAGGAATCTATGGGGGCCACTCTGAAGCCGAGGAATAAACTCCGGAGGGTCTCCAGGGGATCTCCTTCCCCAGACTGAGGGGCTGACTTCCCGGCTTGGCTGCATTTGGAATGAGCCCTTCTTCTTTTTTTTTTTTTTTAAAGATTTTATTTATTTGACAGAGAGAAACACAGTGAGAGAGGGAACACAAGCAGGGGGAGTGAGAGAGGGAGAAGCAGGCTTCCCGCTGAGCAGGGAGCCCGATGTGGGGCTCGATCCCGGGTCTCCGGGATCATGACCTGAGCCGAAGGCAGTCGCTCAACCAACTGAGCCACCCAGGCGCCCCTGGAACGAGCCCTTCTTGACCCCACCCAAACTCAAATAGTGGTTTTACTCCTTGGCTCTGGAGCAAAACTGGAAAAGGGATTCCTAAGGCAGAGTCTCCGAGAATCTGGTTCCCGACTCTCTCCCTTTTTTTGGCAGCTATTGAAACCCAGTAGTAGAAAGAATTCAAGCTTCTTCCCTTTCAGCCGGCCCCAAAGCCAAAGCCCTCCATCAGTCCTGTACACACTTGACACTTACATGAAAGCATCACATAGGAGGGAGTGAACAGAGTGCTGCAAAGGAAGGGACATTCTCAAGCCAAAGATGCTTGAAAGGACCTGGGGAATATGCTGCCAGAGGTTTCCCCTCTTGGACTGACATTCTTGCATAGATTAAGTTGTTCCTCATAAATTGTAAATCATCTCTCCCACTCCCAATTGAACAGAGGATGGGGAAAGGCACTTGACCTTCAAGGTGTATTCTTTTAGTATCTAATTAAGAAAGGAAAGTGGGGGGCACCTGGATGGCTCTGTCATTGAGAAGCTGTCTTCAGCTCAGATCATGATCCCAGGGTCCTGGGATGGAGCCCTGAGTGGGTCTCCCTGCTCCGCTGGTAGCCTGCTTCTCCCTCTCTCACTCCCTCTCTCACTTGTGTTCCATCTCTCACTGTCTTTCTGTCAAATAAATAAAATAATTGGAAGGAAGAAAGGAAGGAAAGAAGGGAGGGAGGGAGTAAGGGAGAGAGGGAGTAGGGAAGTGAAACATAAAGCCAGACAGCTGAAAATAGGCCTGGAGAGGGCAGGAGCCTGTCTGTGTGTACACAGGGTGCTGAGTTTCTACACCCCCAGACATCACGCCTGGGAAGAGGCCTCCTGGGAGACAGGCCTCGGAAGGGAGGCTGGTCTTTCAGATTTGTGAACAACTCCAAGGAGAAACCAGCCCAGCATTTAGACCCTGGTCTTGGAGGGGGTCTCTCAGGGGTCCACCTCTATCCTTCTGAGCAAAGAGGAAAGGAAAGAAGTGAAAGTGTGGGCAGTTCCCAAACCAGGAAAAAATCCGGAATGATAGACGAGGTCATGAGCTACAGGCCTCTTCTCAGGAATCTCGTCCAGGTCAGTAACCATTGCAGTTGTTTGGTTTAGGAGGAAGGGCTGGTAGAGGGGCAGATAAGCTGCCATCTGCTGCAAGTGATTTTTTTCAGGCAGGAGCATAGGTGAATCAGAGGTGATAGTTCCTGTTGGCCAAGACCTGTTTCCTTCCACCCGTCCATCCCCAGAGAAGCTAGCGGGGGAACCTCTTGAGCAGCACTGTCTGGTGTGGTCACCATGAGCCACCGTGGCTACTGGGCACTCAGACGTTGCTGTTAGTGTCACATGTGCTATTGAGGGTCAAATACAAATTGGATTTTGAACATGTAGTTTAAGAAAAATAACGTATTTTATTAATAATCTTTATATTGATGGCAGGTTGAATATTTTGGACATATCATATAAACATATTGAATATTGGGGATACATAGTTAAATAAAATCTATTATTAAAAGTAATTTTACTTGTTTAAGTTTTTTAATGCGGCTACTAGAAATTTAAATTATGTATATGGCTTGATTTATATTAAACAGTACTGGACCAGACTGGCAAATACACACACACACACACAAGCACTTGTGTGTAAATATGTAAAATTTTCTCCATCTTCTCACCCTGCATAAAATGAGTGATGTCCTTCTTTTGCTAGTCTGTGGTCTTCTTGTACTTTGAGAATCAATCAAGGCTTTCTTTTTGTTTTTTAAGATAGATTTATTTATTTATTTTTTTATTTTTTTTATTTGACAGAGAAACACAGCCAGAGAGGGAACACAAGCAGGGGGAGTGAGAGAGGGAGAAGCAGGCTTCCCGCTGAGCAGGGAGCCCGATTCGGGGCTTGATCCCAGGACTCCAGGATTGTGACCTGAGCCGAAGGCAGACACTTTGTGACTGAGCCACCCAGGAGCCCCGATGAAACCTTTCTTGGCTGAGCACTCCCCGTGGTCCAAATACCACTATGTGCAAGTACGAGAGGCTACTTCTACTTCTGGTTTTCTTACAGCACCTCGGCCCTCACTATTGCACACGGTGTTGTGTGTCTTACCTCTCCATTTGAGACAGAAGTCGCTTGAGAGAAGGAGGGTCATGTAATAGATTCTTTGTGCACTGTCACAGCTTCTGCCGCACATGGCTTCCCTCTGCTTTCACTTGGTGAGACCAGCACGTGTGTGGTGACCAGCCACCCTGCCGCCGGATACCGCCACTACACTTTGCCCTTTCTGAAATATACCCCCATTATCTGTTTTCTAAGAATCTAAAATCAGGAGTGGAGCTCTCCCTTTATAATCAATAACCAGGGCACCTAGGAGGCTTACGGGATTGAGCCCCGCAGACATTGGGCACCCTGCTCAGCGGGGAGTCTGCTTCTCCTTCTGACCCTCTCCCCACTCATGCTCGCTCTCTCTCTCTCTTTCTCTCAAATAAATAAGTAAAATTAACATAAAGTCAATAATCTTTTTATGTAGGGCAGCTTAACACTGAGTGCAGAAGAATAAGAAAGAGCTTGGGGATAGTGGAAAGAGAAAGGACCTTGGAAGAAGTAGGTTTTTGGAAGCCTCATTTCCTCCTGGGGAACAACTCCCCAGGATGGGCCTCTGAGTCATAGGGTTAACCCCCAGAGTTCCTCACAGGGCAGAGATGTGCCCAGAGTCACCCAGCAAGAATGGCCTGAGGTAAGCTCCCACCTCTTCTCTCCTTAACCCTGCCTCCTCTTTCAGATAGAAACCTTCCATCTGGGGACCACAAACTAAGCAAAGAGTTGGAGGCATTTTGCTGCCTGCAGCTCTCTCCCTAATTGCTGCATGGGAGGAGGAGAAAGGGGAGTTCATTATAATTCATTTTTGTAAATGTTTAATATTTCAATTAATGTGATTAGCCCCAAGCCTGAATGAGCAGCAGGGCGGCAGATCTGCTGACAAGACACAGAGTAATGAGATCAACAGGGCCATGGGGTCTTCCTAGGCTCTTTCGTCACAGGGTGTGATCTGTTCAGCATCTCCATAAAGACTGAGATCAGATTAGGAGGCAAGAAAAGGAACAGTGAGGGTGGAGTAGTTACTTTCCACACCGGTTTGAACTCTTGGTTCACTGGCACTGCCATCACGTGTTCTGACCACCCAGTACTGGGTCCTCTACCATCTCCCCCCACCCCGTGGCCATCATAGGGGCCCATCCATATGATGAAGTGTGATCATATTCACATATGCACCCCCTCACCCCCCCCCACACACACACACACTCAAACCCAGGCTAAGGAAGGATGGAAGGTGGTCAACAGAGAATCAAAAGCAGTAGAAAGAAGGCCATCTTTCACACAGCACTTAAATGAAGACACAAGAGGCAGAAAGCCAGGCTTAACAACTCTGCCCAGTCCCATGGGGAGCATTTGATGTGGGGGTTAAACTCAGGACTCAGGAGCCAGACTTCCCGGGCTCCACCCTCACTAAGGCCTCTTTCTAGCTCTGTGACATTAGGTCAGTGCTTTTATCTCTTGGTGCCTTGGTTCCTTCATCTTTATTTAGAGGTAATGGTAGAACCTATACCATAGGGTGGTGCTGAGGGTTAAACAAATTAGTAAATGTAAAGCACTTGGAACAATTCCTGGGACACCGGGTCATCTAAGCGCCATTATTATTACTTCCCTTCCTGAAGAGAAGCTTGCCTGCTGTGATAGCTGAGGAATGGGGGTGGCAGGGATTCAGCTGGATGGATTTTGGAGACACCATCAGCCCCACTCTGGGGTGAAGAAGGGAAGGGCAGTGGACAGGGCATTCTACCAGGGCTGCAGGCGAGGGCTGCCCCGTCCAGGGGAGCTGATGTCAGCAGGTGCGCCCCGCACTACAGGGTGCTGTGAGTGGGCCGGTGCAGAGTTAAGCTCCCTTGTGATTATGGGGAAAACTGATCATCTGTAAAAGAGTGGTTTAGGAGAGTAATGGTCCCCAAATGTCTTCCCCCCATTCCTTTTTGCTACCTGATTCATTTTGAGAGTCCTACTCAAGGAATCTAACTGGAAGAGGGGCGCAAAGGGAGGAGAAACTGTTTTTTTTCTGTCCTAAATCCAAGCTTTCCAGCTGTGGTTCTTCCCCCTAAAGGAATCAGGAATCTGTTCTTATCAGAGGTTCTTTGCATCAACTGTTTATTCAAAAAATAACTGTTAAGCACCCATGTGTGAGCAAGACACTGTGCTAGACCCCAAACAGTAAAACGTTGAATTAAAAGGTGCCCGAGTCTCCAAGGAGCTTACAAGTGATAGCAGTCGCTACCACCGCCGCCTCCCTGCCCGCGCACTCACACACACAAACCACCCAGAGGGAGAGAAGGGGGCGTTGGCAAATGCCAGCGAGACATAGTTTTTCTTGGATCCTTCTCTGGAAAATACACAGTTCTCTCTCTGTGCTCCTTTCACCCCCGCTCTCTCCTTCCCCACCCCACTTTCCATCGTTCCTCTCTGGGTCCCCTTCTGCCCTTTCCCCCAGGCTCTGGGACTGGCTTCCCGCCCCATCTACACCTCCCTCCTTCCTCCACTCCCAACCTGCACAACTGTTCCTATGCCATTTTCTTTTCCCCAGATTCTTTCCTCGGCTCCCACACTCAGTCTCCCCAGATGCCGGTTCCCCTCTCCTCCTCCCCCCTGTTCCCCTCTCCTGGGTCTTCGCTTCCAGCACCGGGGACAGCTCCAGCCCCCGGAACAATGGACCCCACCTTAGGGCTCCTCTATAAATTCTCCACCTTAGTGTCTTGCCCAACTCGTGACTGGGGAGTAAGATGGGGGAAGGGTTATTATCAACAGGACCAGCTGCTCTTCTGGGGGCGGGAAGGGAGTCAGGAAGGAAGGAGAGAGAAAGAGGGCGTGGCTCCTGTCTGGATTGTGCGTCCCTCTCCAGGGTAGAGAATTTGTATTCCACCCCTGAGACTGACATCACTGATGTCAGGGGAAAGGAGGTGGGAGTGGGGAGGGGGGTGTGGAGGGGGGAGGTTTTTGTTGAGGAGAGCGCGGCCGGAGAGCAGAGCTCCGGGACCCAGGTGACCGGGAAAGCAGGCAGCCCCAGCAGCGGGAGCAGCAGCAGCAGCCCGGCCCGGGGGCCAGGGTGGGGGTGGGAGGGGGGCTGAGGGGAGGACCTGAAGGGGGGCGGCAGGGCAAAAGGGACCCCCGGAGCCCTGCCGCCATCAGAGATCAAGCATCTGGCATCAGGGATCTTCGGACCCAGCAGACGGATCAGCCACAGGGGAGGTGTCCTCCCGGGAAAGCCAACGAGAGCTCCACCTGCCCCACATCAGGAGTGCCCCCCCACCCCGACGCTGCTGGCAACCTACCAGACCCCTAACCCCGAAGCCGCCCTCTCTGTCACCCCCCTCAGGGCCCTTTCCCACTCCAGCTCTTAACCCCCAGTTCCCACCACCCGAGACCACCCTAGTCCTCCAGATCTTGAGCACACTGACCCCCATTCTGGGATATTTGCCAAATCTCTGGGAGGGAGATCATTTGTTTGGGCTATGCCCCCTGGTGGCACAACAGTGTCTGCCTAGACCCCTGACCCCTAGCCCTCAACTCCCTGGGCCTCCTTTGTGTGAAGAGCTGCCCCTCTGCTCAGCACTGTGGTTGGGGGCCAAAGGGAACGCCAGCCCCGGCTGGGCCCCGGCCCCCACCACTTGCCTCCTTGCTGGGCAGCTCCCCCTGGCCTTTGGGCCTCTCCCTGCTCCCCTCGGCCCCTCCTCCTGGGCCGCCCCAATGAAGGAGCCGGATGCCATCAAGCTGTTTGTGGGGCAGATCCCGAGGCATCTGGAGGAAAAGGACCTGAAGCCCATCTTCGAACAGTTTGGTCGGATCTTCGAGCTGACTGTCATCAAGGACAAGTACACCGGGCTGCACAAGGGTGAGGGTCAGGCCAGGCTGGAGAGGTGTCGGGGTGAGAGGGAGGCTGGGAGGAGGGGAAGCCAGCCTGGAGGGCTGGAGTGGCTGGAAAGGGCCAATGTGGAAGGAGAGAGAACAGGCGGGGTGAGCAGGGGACTCCGATGCAGGCCTGAGGAGGGCCTCTTTAGGGGAAGAGTTGTCGAGGGGACACAGAGATGGGGTTCCTAGAGATGAGAGGGTGATGGCGTGTGAACTCAAAGGAGGATGGAGGACCAAGAGGTCTGGTTTGGGGGGTAAGGAGCCAGGCAGGGGTTTGTGTGTGTGTGTGTGTGTGTGTGTGTGTGTGTGTGCGCGCGCGCGCGCGTGCACACGTGTGCATGCCCACACACGCACACGCCTGAGAATCTTAGTAGTCTCAGGCACTACTGGGGTGGGGGCCAACCCGGCAAGAGCGGACTGGGCAGGTCAGCTCCGGGACCCAAGAGAGGGGCCTGAGAAGCAGGCTGTGGGGGGCCGGGACTGGTATGGATCTGGAAGGTGTGGGGGCAGGAACTTAAGAGGGGCTGGCCAAGAGGCACTCCTTGTCGCTCTTGCTAAGCAGGGTCAGGCCCAGGTCAGGACTCGGAGAGCTATAGGCACTGGGGATGAGGGTGGAGGCCCCCTCCGCTGGCATAGGGACTTGCAGCCAAGTGCTCTCCCTTTCCTTCTCCTCTATCCCACTGTCCACCCTGCTCCCGCCTCCCGGTGGAGTTGGAGAGAGAGGAAATAGGGTAAATGGGAGAGGAGAGGGGTGATGGTACCAAGATGGAGGGAGGCAGAGGCAAAGAAGAAGGGGAAAAGAGGCCAGCGAAGAAAGAGAGACCACACTGCACATACTTGTCTGGCAACCACATGCCCCTTCTGCCCCGACCCAAAGCCCCCTCTCCCAATAGTCCCCTCTCCCAATGCCACCACCACAGAAACTTTCCAGGCTCTGGGTCTCTGCCCTGACCTCAGCAGCCCAGAGAGCCCCTGGGACCAAAAGTCTGGCCCCTCTCAGATACCTTCCCACTCCAGAGGCCAGAAAGTGGCGAGAAGACACAAGCCTCTCAGTCCTCAGTGTCATGGTCGTGGTGGGGAGCCTTTTGGGGGGGAGTTCAGGGACTCACCCCCACCCGGTCTCTCTGCCCCTGCCCCTTCTCAGGATGTGCCTTCCTGACATACTGTGCCCGCGATTCAGCCCTGAAGGCCCAGAGCGCCCTGCACGAACAGAAGACGCTTCCAGGGGTGAGTCCCATATTTGTAGGGCCGGAGGGCTGAGAAGGGCCCTAGAAGGGGCTGGGGGCTCACCACCTTCGTGAGACACGGAGCTCCTTCTCTACCTCCTCTCTTCACCAGGAAGCCCCCCTCTCCTTCTAACACCCCTCTTTCTTGCTGGAGGTGCATTCATTTCTCCTCCCTGGAGAGAAGGAAGATCTTTGCGAGGAGCAGATACAGCCCCTCCCCACTCCCCAGCCTGCTCACGGGGCAGTACTTAGAGAGAGAACTGAGCTGGGTGGGAGGCCTGGGGACAGACCCTGGACACCAAGTGTGTGGCAAAGTGAGCAGGAGGCACCCAGGCACGCTTCTGTGGCTCTGAGGGTGGGATGTCTGGGTGCACCCGGACTAGCATCTCTGTGCGGGCTTCTGAGCTCTGGCAGACTCACCTGGCGTCTCCTAGGAAGAGCTTTGGGCACCAGGGTGGAGCAGGGCCTGGGGAGGAGGCCTGGGCTAGGGGCAAGCAAGTTCAGGGGCAGACATCGTTGCGGAGGATCAGGCCTGGCCCCAAAGTGTGTCCAGGTCAGCAGGAGTGCCCTCTGATATGGCCTCTCTCCTGAAAAGTCAGAGCTCCTTTTCTGTGATTCTGAGACCGTTGTGCAGATCGCCCAGGCCTGGGCAGGCAGGGACAGAGAATCTCAGGCTGCCTCCCACCATGCAGCCAGGGGAGGGCGGGGAGCGTGTGCCGTTCCAGCCCACTGTGTGTGTGATTCTCCCACCTCCTGAGCCCCAGGAAGTAATACTGACAGCTAACCTCGTCCATGCCTTCGGCAAACATTTGCTGAGCCCAGCCTGGGTGCTGGAGACACACGTGTCACAGCCCCACCCCTTCCCCATGTGGGGCATGGAGAAAAAGCCTGATTCTCCATCCCTTCCTGGAAGGGAGGTAGACAAAACAGATGCGCGAAGAGGGCAGGGGCATCCAGGAACATCAGAACCTCTTCAACCACTCCCAACTTCCAACCTTAGTAGGTCTGTGGCCAGCTCCCCTCCGGCCCTCAAGCCTTGAATAGGCTAGGGGAGCAAATCCCGCAGCCCACCTGGGTTTCAGCCCTCCCTGGGGTGTGTGTGTGTGTGTGTGTGTGAGAGAGAGGGGGGGGGCGCGGAGAGGCAGAGAGAGGCAGAGAGGGAGGGAGGGAGAGCAGGCCTGGGAGCCTGGGAGCCTGCGTGGGCGTGTGCACATGTGGGCGTGTGCACATGTGGGCGTGTGCACATGTGGGCGCGTGCACATGTGGGCGCGTGCACATGTGGGCGCGTGCGCCCGCCAGCCTGGCTGCGTGGGTGTGGGCACACGCTTCCCTGGGAAACCGGGTTTCCGTCACGTCACATCTCAACTTTCCTTTCTTTCCTTTTCTCTGTGGAGACCCCTGACAAATCAGTTTTCATCTCTGTCGCCCCCGGCTCGTCTTTCCCTGCTGTCTTGCTCGCGGGGCACCTGCCCCGGGTCGCCCCTCCAGCTGCCCGCGCTCGAGCGGCTCCCTCGTCGGCGGTGGAAAGGCTGCGCCCAGGGTGCGAGGTGCGCGAGCAGGGCCCTGGTTAATGATTGTCTAGCCCTGCCCGGAGCGACCTCCCAGGTGACACTGAGGCCTCCACTTTGGCCCTTGCCTGGGGGGACAGGATCCGGAAATGGAGGGGACCCTTGTGCGGGGGTCAGGGGAGCAAATCAGGGCAGTCTAGGGGAGCAGCTGTCTGTGACCAGGCTCTGCCTGACCCTTCTTATCCCCCAGGTCTTTTCTCTGCCACCTGCCTTCCGGGTGTTTTTTCCTCCAACCATCATTCAGAGTGTGTGTGTGTGTGTGTGTGGGTGTGGGTGTGTGTGTATGCCTGTTTAGTGTGCCAGCTCTGAGGGAAGTTCTTCCTGCTGTCTGATCTCCCTGCACACCCTCCTAATACAGGATTTTTTTTTTTTTTAAGATTTTATTTTTAAGTAATCTCTACTCCCAACAAGGCCTTGACTCACAATCCTAAGATACTCCAGGGACCGAGCCAGCCACGTGCCCCAATACACGCTCTTTTTTTAATGGGGGCATTTAGCTCTCCTTTCTTCCCATCTCTGTCGCCCCAGAATCTGCAAGGTGCGGAGGAAGAATGGTGGTTGGGTGTGTGCTGTCGAGCCCCATTTCCTCTTCTCTCTCCCCTGAGCATTCCCAGGAGGGGCTGGGGCCACAGGGCCCTGGATTCTTCCTGCCCAAAAGGTGTGGCCTCCAGGAGGTAGTGGTGGGAGGGACTTCTTCTGCCTAGCCCGCCCTGTGCCCTCTCCTTGGGCCAGAGTCCCACTCTGGGGACGTGGACCCTCCATGTTGGGCATCACTGTTGGGCCGTTGAATTTTGGCCCCATGGAAAGGACCCCATGTGCGGTCTGGGACACCAGGTGGAAGGAAATCAGCAGCCAGGGGTGGCAGAGCAGTAGGCCTGTGGCCTCGGGAGAATTAGATTTTCTACAAACAGGAGCTGTTTCAGGAAGTGGAGTCTTTGGGATTGGTGAGAAGGCTGAGGGCCTTTCGGGTGACCGAGTGGGTAAGGGGGCGGTCTGCCTGATACTTGGAGTATAAATAGCCTCCTCTTCTTTGGGAGGCCCTCAGGACGGCTTATCACCCGGCTGGTGGTGGCTGGGGAAGAGAGGCACCGGGTTGCCAGGTAAACAGGCCCCACCGGACTCAGGGGAGGGGCAGGTGTGCCCGGGCTGAGCTAACAAAGAGCGAGCTTCCCACAGGAAGTGCCAGGCCAAGGAGGAGAGCCTGGGCATGGGTGGCTGGGGGCCACCGAGGGACGCTGTCTGCGGGGCAGTGAGGGGAGCCTTGAGTGCGTCTTTGTGTGAATCCCTGTCGGCTGTGGGTGTTTACTGAGATGCTATTTTCGTGCCCGGAGCCCGTGCAGCCAGGAAATGGCATCCTTTCTCTCTGGGTCTCAGGTTCCCTGCCCTTGCCCAGAACCTCAGCTGCCTGGGGGCATTTTGGGAAGGGGTTAGCCTCAACTAAAGAAGTCCCTGCTGCTGTGGAAAGAGCCCCGTGAGGCACTCCCTGAGGGTGCAGGACTGCGAGCCCTGGGCATCTAGCCCTCACCCCGCACACGCGCGCGCACACACACACGCGCGCATACACACACACACACACACACACACACACACACATACAAGCTCCTGAGGAGACTGAGCCTCCATGGGATAATCCCAGATTGGTGGAGGATTTGGATGGCTGTCACCCACCTCCCCTCAACCAGCTGCTCCCAGAGTCTTACCTGGGGGTGGGGCAGGACGGGAGTGTCTGCTGAGCAGGGGCTTAGGTCTGATCCGGGACCGGGGTGCTCACCAGCACGGTCCTGTCACACTGACTGGAATGGCCTGGTACCGGGGAGAAGGGCCTGCTGTGAGAAGGGGCAAGGGGCAGCTCAGTCCTGCACTTCCTTGTGTGAGGTGATGACACACGAGACCCCCAAAGGCTGGGACGCTAGAGCTGAGGGGACCCTAACTCAGCACCGCCTGACCTGCCCCCCTGTTTCACAGATGAGAACATTGAGGCCCTGAGGGGAGAAGTGACTGTCCAAGGCCACCCAGCTAGTGAGTGGGTCTCCTGACCCCCAGGCCAGTGCCTTTCCCGAGGGTATCTCTAGCCCCCCTCAAAGTGTCGATAAATGGTTTCTTTTGTTTCATATCTATTTTTGGTCACTGGAGCTAGGACTGCCCCTTAATAGCAAAATATTTTCAGACACGAAATACTGAGTCCTTCCCTTCCCTCCGGTTCTGAAGATGCCCCCCCGCCCCAGTTAAGGAAATCAACCTGCAGAAGTCATGGCTAAGTCCCCTCGGCAGATGAGAACATGGACCGTGGAACTGGGGGTATCTGCATCCCCACATTCCCACAGAACAAAGGGAGATGCTGCAGGAGTGAAGAGAACGGAGAGCTCTGGAGGACTTCAGGGTACAGGGGGAATGTCAGAAGAGCATGGGACAGCAGTTCCTCCTTCGGAGCCCTCTCAGCTGTGAGACACCAAGGATTTGATTGGGAGGAGGAAGGCAGAGGAAGAGGGGACAGTGTGGCCCCTGCAGAGCCCACTGAGCATGAATCAGGAAGCTTGTCCTGGCCCCTCCCCCACCTCCCAGCCCCCACCAAATCCTCCACCCCCAGCATACCCTGTTCTCACCCCCCCCACACACTGCTTCTCCGGGGTGTGGAGCAGCAGAAGTGATGACGTCACCACTGTCGCCAGGGCGACGGGAGGGATAAATCAGGCTGAGTGGGCGGTTGCCATGGCGCGCATTCTCCGGTTGCCACGGAGACTGGGCATCTGCTCCCTTTGTGCTGCCCGAGTGCCTTCCCCCTGGGGTCAAGGGGTGTAGGGGGGCAGAAAGAGAAGCAGACACACTTCTAGGGGTCAGAAGGAAGTCGGGCCATCTGGGGGGTGTCCCTGGGTCCATAGTCTTCCTTGGGGCTACTTATTGGAGTGGCCTCTCCCGCCCCTACTTTGTAAAACTGAGGCAGCTCTTGCTGAATAGCCTCTCGGTTGGGCTCTGTCTCGGGACTCAGGTCCCAAGGGAAGTTCCATTTTCCCCCTAAAGAGAGCATCACTTTTCCCTGGTCAAGTCACCTGGGGCCTCACCAGGGCTGGTGCTGGCCACGAGCATCCTTCTCTACATCCTCACCTTCCCCTGCCTCTACTCCCCCGGGCCCTAACCCTAAACGAGATTAGGCCCATCCCCTCCTTCCCATCAGCAGTGTAGGACCTGGGGTTGACTCCCTCTAGCCTCTCTGCAGGTCCTGGCCTGAGAAGGACTCTTGGAGGGTTCAGAGGAGGTCCCCAGCAGTTGCCTCCTCTTCTCTCCTTTTAGATGAACAGGCCGATCCAGGTCAAGCCGGCCGACAGCGAGAGCCGAGGAGGTAGGTTCTGTGACTTTGAACTTGGGACTCAGGCCCAGAGCTTAGAGTAGCTGAGGAGCAGCCTCTCTTGAGGAAGAAGAGCTGAGAATTCCAAAGGGTCCCTTGTCAAGGTGGGGATTGTGGTCAGAGGGGATGTCATCCAGGCCATTGCAGGGATGACCAAACTCAAGCCCAGAGGAAAGTGCAAGTCCTTCCAAACTGGGCTGAGCACTCTGCGTACCCCATGTCCCCAAACATCACCGGTGTCACACGCTAGTAGCCTTAGTCTCAAGACGAGGGGAGTGCCTGGAGCCCCGGGGAGTTGCCGGAAGTGAAGGGCAGGATTTCTGCCTGTCTCAAGCGGGAATAGGGTGGGGAAAGCACCGAGGGGGCCCTGAACATGCGCCTTGTCCTCTGCCTTACCCCCCAGAAGACCGGAAGCTCTTTGTGGGGATGCTAGGGAAGCAGCAGACAGATGAGGACGTCAGGAAGATGTTCGAGCCTTTTGGGACCATAGACGAGTGCACTGTGCTCCGGGGGCCAGACGGCACCAGCAAAGGTACCCAGTGGCTACCCCTTCCCCAACCGGTCCCTCTGGCCTTCCTGCTCCTCTCCCCCTGGCTTCCCAGGGACGGGGACAGCGGGGGCCCTTGAAGGGGAGCACTCACCCTCTTCTCCTTGCTCTTGGATGCGATAGGCTGTGCCTTTGTGAAGTTCCAGACTCATGCTGAGGCCCAGGCGGCCATCAACACCCTCCACAGCAGCCGGACCCTGCCGGTGAGCCTATCCCCCCCCCCACCGC
>PITA01017904.1:0-42089 GCA_004023965.1 Spilogale gracilis
TTGTTACTAAAATTTTTTTTTCCAGTGTTCCAAGATTCATTCTCCATTCCCCACACCCAGTGCTCCACGCTTTAGGTGTTCCCAGTACCCACCACCAGGCTCTCCCATCCCTCCACCCAGCTCCCTCCAAGTCCCTCAGTTTGTTTCTGTCTCCAAAGTCTCTGTTGTTTCGTTTCCCTCCCTAGATAACCCTACTTCCCATTTACTTTCCTTCTCCCACTGTCCTCCAGGTTACCCCTCATGCATCGCAAGTGGGTGAAACCATGTGATACTTGACTTTCTCTTCTTGGCTTATTTCACTGAGCATAATCTCTTCCAGTCCAGTCCATGTTGCTACAAAAGTTGGATATTCGTCCTTTCTGATGGAGGCATAGTATTCCATTGCATATATGTACCACATCTTCTTTATTCATTCATCTGTTGATGGGCACCTTGGCTCTTTCCACAGTTTGGTGATTGTGGCCATTGCTGCGATGAACATTGGGGTACATATGGCCCTTCTTTTCACTACATCTGTATCTTTGGGGTAAATGCCCAGCAGTGCAATTGCAGGGTCATAGGGTAACTCTATCTTTAATTTTTTAAGGAATCTCCACACTGTTTTCCAAAGCGGCTGCACCAGTTTACATTCCCACGAACAGTGTAAGAGGGTTCCCCTTTCTCCACAGCCTCCTCAACACTTGTTGTTTCCTTTCTTGCTAATTTGGGCCATTCTGACTGGTGTAAAGTGGTATCTCAGTGTGGTTTTGATTTGAATTTCCCTGATAGCTATGATGCTGAACATTTTTTCATGTGTTGTTAGCCATTTGTATATATTCTATGGAGAAATGCCTCTTCATGTCTCTTGCCCATTTTTTGATGTGTTCATCTTCTTTTTGGATGTTGAGTTTGAGTAGTTCTTTATAGATCTTGGATATCAACCCTTTGTCTGTAGTGTCATTTGCAAATATCCTCTCCCATTCTGTGGGTTGCCTCTTTGTTTTGTTGACTGTTTCCTTTGCTGTGCAGAAATTTTTTTTTTGATGAAGTCCCAAAAGTTCATTTTCACTTTTGTCTCCTTTGCTTTTGGAGACATGTCTTGAAAGAAGTTGCTGTGGCCGATGTCAAAGAGGTTACTGCCTATGTTCTCTTCCAGGATTTTGATGGATTCCTGCCTCATGTTGAGGTCTTTCATCCATTTTGAGTTTGTCTTTGTGTGTGGCATAAGGGAATGGTCTAGTTTCATTCTTCTATACATAGCTGTCCAATTTTCCCAGCACCATTTGTTGAAGAGACTGTCTTTTTTCCACTGGATATTTTTTCCTGCTTTGTTGAAGATGATTTGACCTTAGATTTGTGGGTCCATATGTGGGCTCTCCACTCCGTTCCATTGGTCTATTTGTCTGTCTGTGTGCCAGTACCATGCTGTCTTGGTGATCACAGCTTTGTAATAAAGCCTGAAGTCAGGTAACAAGATGCCCCCAGCTTTGTTTTTCTTTTTCAACAATTCCTTAGCAATTCGGGGGTTTTTTTGGTTCCATATAAATTTTAGGATTGTTTTTTCTAAGGCTTTGAAGAATGTTGATGGAATTTTGATTGGAATGGCACTAAAAATATAGATTGCTCTGGGCAGTATAGACATTTTAACAATGTTTATTCTTCCGATCCGTGAGCATGGAATGTTCTTCCATCTTTTTTGTGTCTTCTTCAATTTCTTTCATGAGTGTTCTGCAATTCCTTGAGTACAGATCCTTAACTTCTTTGGTTAAATTTATTCCTAGGTATCTTATGGTTTTTGCTGCTATAGAAAACAGAGTTGTGATTCTCTGATTTCCCTTTCTATATTTTCATTGTTAGTGTATAAGAATGCAACTGTTTTCTGTGCATTGATTTTGTATCCTGCCACATTACCAAATTGTTGTATGAGTCCTAGTAGTTTGGGGGTAGAGTCTTTTGGGTTTTCCACATAGAGTATCATGTCATCTGCAAAGAGAGAGAGTTTTACTTCTTTGCCAAGTTGAATACCTTTAATTTATTTCTGTTGTCTGATTGCTGTTGCTAGGACTTCTAACACTATGTTGAATAGTAGTGGTGAAAATGGGCATCCTTGTCTTGTTCGTGATATCAGAGGGAAGGCTGTCAGTTTTTCCCCATTGAGAATGATATTCTCTGTGGGTTTTTCGTAGATAGATTTTATGAGGTTGAGGAATATTCCCTCTATCCCTATACTTTGAAGAGTTGTAATCAGCAACGAATGTTGTATTTTGTCAAATGCCTTTTCTGCATCAATTGAGAGTACCATGTGGTTCTTCTCTCTTCTCTTATTGATTTGTTCCATCACATTGATTGATTTCTGAGTGTTAAACCCTTGCATCCCTGGGATAAATCCCACCTGGTCATGGTGGATAATCTTTTTAATGTATTGTTTGATCCTGTTAGCAAGGATCTTGTTAAGAATCTTGGAATCCATATTCATCAGAGATATTGGTCCAACATTCTCCTTTTTGATGGGATCTTTGTCTGGTTTGGGGATTAGAGTAAAGCTGGCTTCATAGAAAGAGTCTGGAAATTTTCCTTCTGTTAGAAGAATTAAATCTTTTTAAAAACATGCATAGTAATCAATAACATGTGCTTCTATAAGTATTTATGGTGTTTATTGACTAAAACCACTATTTCATTTGGCATATTTGATTAGTTGTCTAAATTTTTGATAGCACAATGGAAGATTATATATTATTCAGAATTTGGCCTAAATGATTGCTGTCTAGAAATCCTTAATATCTTTGGCCTACCATAATAATAATGGCTCAAAAATATGACCAAATCCCCATCTCATTGCAACTCTTGCTTTCCTGCTTTCAGTATTTTAGGAAATTCTGATGGTGTTTTTATTTTTCTGGATCATCTCTGACTCAATTCTTTCTGTCTACTCTATTTTTTTAAATAATAGTTATGTGTACAGCTATCATGTGAAAACATGTTTATACATGTGTCTTTACACACCTTATAAATACAACTCTACTGTAATTCTTTTCCCTATATGTGATTTCCCACCTCTGTCATTTTTAAAGGATGACAACTCAGATAATATGAAAGGGCTGAACAAAAATGTCATGTCTTTCCCCACCAGTTTTCCTCTAAGCCCAGTGTTACAAACTTATGTGTTTAGGACTGTCTACCATGACAGTTTTGCATAGTCACCTTATTTACTCTTGTAAATATCAGAGAATGAGTTTTTTTATGATGAAACTAATTTTTCCATTTTAGAGGGGAGGGAACAGGATCAGGTTAAGTGATGGGTCTACATTATGAAATAAGCAAAGATGTATTACAGAATAGAAGACTCCTTACTCTAGACTGGAAATGCTGCTATTTCCTTTAAGTTCTTGATTTCATTTCTTCCTTAGTAAATGCTCTTGTCCAGTATCTGATAAAATGTGTTCTTATTATTTCTACTTTTATCTCTAATTTTCTTCATTTTTTTTTGTGTGTGTGTCAACAGTGAGTTGTATTCTCTTTATTTTTAATTCCTTTTCAGGCTATGCATATGTTGTTCTGAATGACATAAATGCCAATCAAAATATAGTTATAATTATTTCAAGTGTCAGCACACTGAAAAGTTTTTATATAAATAATTTAAAATTTTTCTCTTCCCTATCAGTTACAGTATATAGCCAAATCAACATGTTGTTCAAGTTAGGACCCCACCTTTGCTTTAATTTTTCTGGAGCTGAAGACACTTGTAATTCTGAAAGATATTACTTTTTACAATAGTGCAAGAAATTTTGAAACCCTTGTTTTAATTGGGTGGTAACAATTTAGAAATATCGCATTTTCTGCTTGTTGTTGACTGACTTATAAGCGATGGTAGTTTATTCACAGTAGAAGCCAGTGCTATACTAAGTGGGAGCAATTATTAGAATTTCATGTAAACCACACATGCAGAATTTCCAAGTTGTCAGCAAAATCATGTGCAAATTATCAGCAGACCAAAATTAGAAGACTTGATGGAGATAAGCACAATAAATTCTATACAGCATGAAAATCTCACTAAGTAAAAAACATAAATTAGATTTTTGGACCTTTGGAAAACAAGAGCATGGTCATATTTCTTCCTTTTAATATAATCTGTGCCAACCACTTGATTATTGTCCTGAGATGATCAGTGTTTGTGTTTATATACTTGCTTATTTATTATAAGAATATTAGGTTTAGTTTTGAGTAGATAAAGCAATACATTTCTCCCAAGGGTCAAACTATTTTCAAATTATTTTTTCCTTTTTTCAGATTAGCTTCCTTTGTGTTTAGTTGCTTAGTATAGAATATTTTATTTCTGTCTTTAACTTTTTTTCTTTTGGTTGCAATCTCAGCTCATGTGCTTATTAATTTTACAGTTTTTGCTATTTCACAGAGAAATAATGTGGGATTGTATGGATAAGGATGCAAGGCTGACCTTAAAGTTTAGAGTACACTTTGGAATTTTTCTTTCATTCTTCAGAAGGCAAAGCCACATCATGCTTGACAGAACACAAGATTTGTAATTCTCCTGTTGTTCCCACCTCACCCAGTACTATCATTTTTCATCCTCTCTGTCCTTCCTTGCTATTAGAGTAGAATGTACGATTTGATAATGCTTGCATGTTACTAAGGCTAATGAATTCTTCCACTAACCTAATGGATATTGAACTAACATCATCTGTATGCCAAAAAGAAACAGACAGCCATATTAGCCTGGTGAGAATTCCAGCACGTCATTTTACTGGGGATTTTGTTAAAATGCAGATTGAGATTCAATTGGCTTGGTGTATGATCTGGTATTCTGCATTAGTGAAAAAAAACACATGGATTAATGCTGCTGGTCTGATTTAGGAACCACGGGGTCACAAGATTCTAAGAAAGTTAGAAAGAAAAAGAATAAAACAAAATAAGTGAAATAAGTAATCTTTCAGCATTTTAAGTGTTATGGAAAAAATTAATGAAGAAATGGTAAACTGGAGGACAGTGGGAGAAGGAAAGTAAATGGGAACTAGGGTAATCTAGGGAGGGAAACGAAACAACAGAGACTTTGGACACAAAAACAAACTGAGGGACTTGGAGGGAGGGACTGGAGGGATGGGAGAGACTGGTGGTGGGTACTGGGGACACCTAAAGCATGGAGCACTGGGTGTGGGGAGCGAGGAATGAATCTTGGAACACTGGAAAAATAAAAAGATTTTAGTAACAATAAAAAAAAAAAAAAGAAAGAAAGAAATGGCTAGAGAATTCCAGAAGTAGGGTTTTAAGTTTAAGAAGAATAGTCAAGAAAGTCTTCACTAAGATGTTATTTGAGTAGGATTCTAAAAGATTTAGGCAATAAAGCAAGCAGATATCTGGGGAGACAGCATTTCAGGCACAATAAATAAAAAATGCCTTGAGTAGCAACATGAGTAATATGTTGAGACACTGCAAGGAGGCAAATCTGGCTCAGACAGAATAAGCACTAGAAATACTGAAAGATACCTAGAGGTCAAAGTTAACAAGGAGCCAGATAATAGTGCTTCATAGGCCTTTTAGTAAGGACTTTGACTTTTATTCTGAGTGGTATGGTAAACTTTGAGCAGGAAAGTGATCTGATTGATTAATTTCGAGCAGGATATTTTCTTTTTTTTTTAAGATTTATTTGTTTGAGAGAGAGGAGGGGCTGACAGAGTCTCAAGCTGACTCCATGCTGAGCATGGACCCAATATGGGGCTCAAACTGAAGACCCTGAGATCACCACCTGAGCTGCAACCAAGAGTCAGGTGCTTAACCCTTGGATGTAGCAGCTCCAAGGTCATCTACAGGTTACTGTTGTAAGTGAGATGAAGATGATGGGAGTTTGTACAAATTGTTAGTAGTGAATATGATGAATGATAGATTTATTTTGATGATAAAAATGTCACTGATGAACTAGTGTTGTAATGTGGTAAAACAAGAGTAGTTAAAAATAATTCAAGATGCTTTGCTTTGAACATTTGGAAGGAAGGAGCTGCCATTAAATAGAATAAGAAGATGGCATGCACGGTAGAATTAGGAGATTAAGGATGTGGTTTTGGATGTATTAGGGTGAGATGATTATTAGGTAATTAAGTTGAGTTGTTGAGTTAGCAAGTGGATTTAGGAGTCTGTGGTTCAGCTAGAGATAGAATTTAGGTGTCATTGTTCTATATATGGAATTAAAGCCAAGAGCCTGGATAAGATCATTATTAAAGTTAGGACAGATGCAAGTGTTCCATAATAAATCTAAAGGAATTCCATTGTTAAAACATAAGAACAGTGAGGAAAGACCAATAAAAGAATGAGAAAAAAGTAAGACTGGTAGGAGAAGAAAACATACAGAACTTGGTGACTTGGAAACCCAAGAAGGCAGTGTTCCAAGGAAGAGAGAAAGACTGAACTGCATAGTTAGCTAATGATAAATGTATAATAAGATATAAAGTGGAACACACTGAAGTTCTGGGCAACTGTTATTTTGATAGAGTGATATGCTGATTAAAAATGGATTCATGGGAGCTTGTGGGTGGCTCAGTTGGTTAAGCATCTGACTCTTGATTTTGGCTCAGGTCATGATCTCAGGGTCCTGAAATCAGGTCCCATATTGGGGTACATGCTCACTGGGGAGTCTGCTTGAGTTTCTCTCCCTCTCCTCCTCTCTCCCATACACACACGCTCTCTCTCTAACTCTTTTAAAATGGATTAATTATAGAATGGGAGAAGACATATAGACAACTATTTAAGGAAAGTGGTGTTTTTGTCTGTTTTTTCATGAAAGAAGGACTATAGAGTGAGAAGAAAATGCATTTAAGGTTGGGAGAAATAACATCTAATTTGAATGATGCAAAAAAAAAAAAAAAAAACCAAATAGAAGAAAATTGATGATGTAGTTATAGGGCAGTATAATCACTAGAACCGAAGTGGTGTGACTGGCTTTGCTAGGAAAACAAAATGTTTGCTTACTACAATAAAGGGCTGGGCTAAAAAACAAAACAAAACAAAAAACCTGGGCAGAGCATGTGGGTAAAAGTACAAGTCTGTGGGTAGGTGTGGTGAAGCAAGGTGAAAAAACAGAAAATGAGGATAGAAAGGAGGTGTTGGATGTGTCAGGAGAGGGGACTTCATAAAAAATAATCACCTAGCAGACCAGTAGAGTTCAAGAATTAAGAAAACATAAGGTGACTGCGAGACAGACTTATGGGCCTACTTGATGATAGAAATTAAGAATAAAAAAAAATCGGGGCACCTGGGTGGCTCAGTTGGTTGGGCAGGTGCCTTCCGCTCAGGTCATGATCCCAAAGTCACAGGGTCCAGCCCTGCAGGAAGCCTGCTTCTCCCTCTCTCAGTCCCCTGCTTGTGTTTCCTCTCTAGCTGTGTTTCTCTCTGTCAAATAAATAAATAAAATCTTAAAAAAAAAAAGAATTAAAAAAAATCAAGGAAATATGTTTCTGTGTTTCTCCCAGCTATATTCAGCTGATTAATGATTAATGATATTAATGATGTCCCAGTTCTGCCTTGGCTGTACTGTGATGCCTACGAAGTCAAAAACTAAGGGAGTAGTGGCAAATATGTAACAGTGCCTCCTTGTACTTAGGCTTGCTTCATAAATCCCAGGATGGAAACTTGTAGCAGTACTGATTTGAGCATGAGCACCTGAAATTGTAAGCACACTCTTTGTAGTCGTAAGCTTACATCCAGATAGTAATAACTTATTATCTTATGACTAATCACTTGATACAAGGTCCTGACGCAATTAGTGCTTTTACATGGGTGTGTGATACAACCAGAAGAAAGAATGAATCACCATAGGCAGGCAACCGTGTTCAGAAAGCAAGACTTAATTCAATTTATAATTTAAGTTCTAAGAAGAAGATGATTATTAGAAAGAGAGGAAAGTGGTAGGGCTTCCTCTCATACTTGTGAATGCCATGGGACATTTTACTAATCCTAGTTATGTAAGGAACAGACAGAAAAGAGAGACAAGTAGTGAGGAGTCATAACATCTTACATGGAGAGAAGAATTTGGTTTTCTTCCTTGTATTTTGTTTTTTTATACTCTTACCACTTCAACCACATGTAGGAGGAAACTAAAATTAATTACGCTTTATTCAGTTTTTCATTACATTTTTAGCACAAGAACATCTAATGAAAATAACATATGGGTATCCTGTAATCTGAACTACTTGGTTACTATTTCCCCCATCCAGAGTCTTGGACTTGTTTGTTTTCTACATAAAACTGTACCTTTAACTCAAACCATGACATGAACATAGAGAGGTAACAACAAATAACTTTTCTAGTACAATGTAAGTTACTAGTTGCCCTTTTTTCTGACTCCGTCCTTTACCATAGTGTAAAGACCAGAGACCCTGACTTTTATGTCTGTCTACTGAGGACTTAACTTATTCATTTATGATAAGAAACAAACTAACTCTCAACAGTGTTCTTAAAGAAAACCTACTTATGTTGGTTAGCAAATCTAAGTGCCAGTATCTTGATATACAGGTAACTTGACCTGTCTTGATCTATACATCTAATAGTACCTAGAAAAGTTTTAAGTGTTGACATTTATACTACCAGTGGATTTGTAAAGTCACTGATTACAATTTGGGCATGAGATTACACGCAAAACATTGACAGTGATAATAATCGTTGGCAGCTACAAGGATTTTACACAAGGGATCTGGAAGACTCATGTCTGCATTGCCAGGTTCTAGTAAAACCCCTTTGCTGGACTAAGGAGATGATTTCTGTTCTGGAATAGTCTGAAATTATTTCTTCTTTGCATTGTATTCACCCTTCTCATTTCCTTCTACATGTATATCTCTTGGGTTTTTATATAAAATTCATTTTGGGTTAGGATGCTATACTACCATTCTGAAACACTGTTAAAGAATATTATTAAAATGGTATAAACTAAAAGTTCTTTTAAAAGAACTGAGTCTTAAATTACTTCTAAGTAAGCATTGTAATATATCAGCTCCTTTTTGCTTTTCGTTTTCCTCTCTTGTTCATAAAAAGTGAATTTAAGATCTTTCACATAAATAACCTTTGCTAGGAGACTTTTCTGTCTGCTGGTTTATCTCTTCCATGATCAATACACTACGTGAAGGAGCAGGAAAGACACCTAAGACTGCTTCCTCTTTCTGTAACTGAAAAGGTCATTACTATGGCTCCTCCATCCCACCCTACAAATATTTATATGGAGTAAATATTTATTAACTATTCTGCATCATATCAGCTGCCCTTTTACTTAATCAAAACATGCGTCCTTGCCTGAAGCTGACATGCCTGGGACTTGCTTGGGACATACGAACCAGTCATAAACTAGAAAAAGTGCTATCTGTGTGTTCTTCAAGCAATTTTTTCTTATTAAAATTCTCTTTGGAAATCTGAGCTAGTAAGCCTCTATCTAGAGGTGCAATCACTCTACATCTTGAGTTTTTCCATAATTCTGATTTTCTAGGATCTTATCTTTATAGTAATGGCAGCTCATTAAATGGACAGGAAATTGATTTATTATTTATACATTTGTGAAACTTTTCATGCATATAAATTTTGCACAGTTCATATTTTTTTAAAAATATGTCCTTTTCCACCATGTTTCTGTTTTTGAATTCAAAATTTCTGGTATCATATATAGAGAGTATATTCCCCAGTATCCCATATATCAAACTGAGGTTAATTTTCTTGGACACTTGCTTTCTGATGAAAACATAGTACTGCAATTCATTCTTAAATTCCAAAACTGGTTTGGTTGCCAAGATATACAGGAAGATTCCCTGGGTATTAAAGATATAATTGTGCTAATTGCAATTAAAATCAAAGGATGATCGTTTTCCTGTTTCAGAATGTCAAAAAGAGATGGCGTGGGTCACTGCCTAGCCAGCACTGGCAACAAAGGGGTTTAAGGACACTGGTATGGTTTTAGTTAGATGAGTCACACCAAATTTTCTGTAATTCAGAGGACAAACTTGGCTTGCTTGAGAGGCATGCTTCATAGAGACCTGGTGAAATGACAGCATGAGGTTCTACCTGGGCTGGAGATCATGCTCATGCTTTAGTTTGTTAGGACTTCCATAAAAGAGTACCATAGACTAAGTGGCCTGAACAATAGAAATTTTATTTTTTTCGAGATTTGGGAGGCTGGAAGTCCAAGATCAAGATGTCAGCAGGGTTGGTTTCCTCTGAGGACCTCTCTTCTTGGCTTATAGGTGGCTATATTTTCATTGTATCTTCACATGATCTTTATTCTGTATATGTCAGTGTCCTAATCTCCTCTTCTTATAAGGATACCATTTACGGGGCAGCTGGGTGGCTCAGTTGGTTGAGCGACTGCCGTCGGCTCAGGTCATGATCCCGGGATTCCGGGATCGAGTCCCACATCAGGCTTCCTGCTACGCGGGAAGCCTGCTTCTCCCTCTCTCACTCCCCCTGCTTGTGTTCCCTCTCTGGCTATGTTTCTCTCTGTCAAATAAATAAAGTCTTAAAAAAAAAAAAAAAAGGATACCATTTACATGGGATTAGGATCCACTCATCTGACTTCATTTTTCCATAATTGCCTCTTTAAAAGTCCTAGTCCCAAATACAGTGACATTCTGAGGCACTAGGAGTTCAGGTTTCAAGTAAGAAATTTTGGGAGGACACAGTGCAGTCCACAACAACCTTCTCTGGGGATAATCTCTTGCCTGGCAGTTGAACAAAGGAGCTTCTCTGAGTCACTCAGCACCTGTGTGTCCCTCTTTTATAAAAATGACCCATTTGGTTCTGAGCTTCTTGTGGCCTCTAATCTTTTTGAAATATATCTGAGTGAGGCTTCTGTCACATAACATTTGACTTCTTGTCAGAAAGGACCACTCTTGAGAAAATGAACTCCATCAGTTTCTTTCTATTGGGGAGGCATGTGCTGGCTGTCTAGAGAGCTCTAATAGAATATCATCCTGATGAAATGTTCCTTTAATTCTGGCAGACATTTGTCTGACACCAAGATTCCCACTGGCATTTATAGGGCCTCCCAGAAAAAATTCTGTGAATGCCATTTAGGTTGTGAGCAGAATTTATTATGCTATAACTCATTTTTTTTCTCATATCCTTAATTTGTCATATTAACTTTTAACAGCATGAACATATGATCAATACTGCACTGTAATACACAGAAATACCTACAAAACAATATATAATGTTAGTGCCCTGTTTTATTTTATTTCAAAGTAATAATTAAAGAATAAAAACTTGATGATACATCACTCAGAAACAGCAGGTATTGATAAACACAAATATTCCTTTCCGTCTAGACACAGGTTTCTTTTTTTTTTTTTAAGATGTTTTATTTATTTGACAGAGAGAGAGATCACAAGTAGGCAGAGAGGCAGGTAGAGAGAGAGGAAGAAGCAGGCTCCCCGCTGAGCAGAGAGCGGGATGTGGGCCTTCATCTAGGGACCCTGAGATCATGACCTGAGCTGAAGGCAGAGGCTTTAACTCACTGAGCCACCCAGGTGCCCTGACACAGTTTTCTTTCGATGTAGCATGCCTATACATTTGGGGAAGTAAAACAAAAACAAAGAAGAGAATAGAATCAATGTTTATCTGAAGGTCAGTATTATTTGCTCAAAAAAGAAGGAGGCTATAAATGGTGTTAAGACTATCAAAATGTTTGCATGACTTTTCCTGACCTCAGTAACTGTAGCTAAGAAAATATATTTGGAGAGGATCATCCTCATCATTTATATTTTGGCTTTAAGCCATGGGTAATAGTAAATTTCATCACTTAAAATCATTCCCTTTGATATTTAATTACTTATTGTATTTTGTAATTATCTATAAGAGCTTCATTGTTTACCTTTCATTAATGTCTGGGAGTATAGATATGTCTGACAAAATTCAGGCAATAATCCATCCATAATTGCCTAACCAATGCAGGAATCATAATCCATATTCAGGAAATATTTGTAATATTGGACTTGAGAACGGGATATAAGGATCATCTTAAACTTTCAAGGATGGCATTCCTCAACCTGAAACAGAATCTCCCAGAATTTCGGGGAACAAGGGTGGAGTCACTGAATAGACATCTTTAAGAAGTGCCACAGGAAAATATTCCCTCTCACTGAAGTTCAAGAATCTTATTACAAGATGTTGTACTGTTAGATGAGCCACACAAATCAGGACCTAGAGTTATTTCAGATTCCTCTAACCCTCATCATAATCCTATATCCAGTCAGTTGCTAAATCTTACCACTTTTGTTCTCTTCAGATTTAATGATATCCTTTCCTTCTTTTCCAATATTATTCATTGCTATTGCCATAATTCAGGCTTTCTTGATTTTTACTCTGATTATATAATCATTCCCTCATTGGTTTGTGTTCCTCTTATCTAAATGTCCCATTAACCTAGTCTTCATATAGGGCCCAAGGTGATTCTTCTAAAGGGGAAATCACACCTGGCCCAAACTGGTAGCCCCTTCAAGGTCCTCCTGGTTCTCATGCTAATCTTAAACTTTGTTTCAGTGTACAGGAGATCTGGCAAAATCTGACCCTCAGTTATATCTCCACCATTCTCACACTCTTTCTGAGTTACATAAATATTATTTATAATTCCATTTATATTTTCTATTAACTTTTTTGCTTTTCTTTAAATTTTGGAAATCTACCTAGAGTTGATATAGTGCTACCTTACCTCAATAAAAAATCCTTGAAAATTCATGATTCTACTTACATTAGCTATAAAATCAACAGTGCCATGTCAAAATTGTTCTTTACTTAATCATATGTATTTTAAAGAAAATAAAAGAGAAAATGTTTTATTTCCACATACATTTACCATCTATTTTTTCATTTACTCCTGAAGTTCTGAGTTTCCATCTTATATAATTTCCCTGGTAAAATCTCTCTATTATTTGGTGTAATGCAGGGTTACTGACCCTAAAGTCTCTCAATCTTTTTTATGACATTGTTATTTGAAAGACATTCTCATTGTAAGAAGAAATGTATCTTGACTACATATATATTTTTCAACTATATATTCTTTTCAACACTTTAAAGATATAATTTCACAATGTAGAATACTAACCTAAAACAAATAAATAAATGAATAAATTAACTAAAATTGAAAAAATAGAGATATAATCTTACTATAAATCGTACTTGAAATAGCACTGTGTAGTTGTGTACTACTTTCCCCTTTCCGTGAGTACTAGTCTAAGGAATTAGAATACTAAAAAAGTTTTTAAAAATCTGCCTGATACTTAAATTTTGAGCATGAAATAAGTAAATTGCTTGATTGACTGAGGTGCCCCAGCTACTCTGCTCAGTGCTTTAGTCCTATAATCTGATTTAGAGTGGAATGAATGTATGATGTTTGTTTGTTCATAGGTTTGTGATGGACCCTGGATGATGAGAGATATCAACATAAAGGAAATATAGATAAAAATGCAGGCTTCAAAGGATTTACAGTTTTGAGAACTCAGTTGACAGTCCTGATTTCTGAAGTGATTACATGATGCATTAAAGGAAGATCTATGAATCAAATAATAAATTGTGTTATATCAGGATATATTGAACTGTGAAGAATTAGCAGAACATAGATAAATAGAATCAGTAGAAAGACGTTCTGATTGGAGGAAAAATACAAGTATCTGTATGTGAAAAGGAATATACAGTTTAGTGGGTGGTTGGGAAATAGTTTTATCCCGTATAAAATTATTTTGATTTCTTAACTTACTCTTGGGAGATAGTATGTGAGGACTAGTTTATTAACAAAACTACAGTTTATACAGGGGACAGTGACAGCAGACTTTTTGTCTATCTGCATTTCTTTACAACTTAAAACTGATGATCTCTCATAGATAATCCCCTCTGATGAGTTTCCTGAATTAAAATAATAATATTAACAAAATAAAAACTGGGGGGATATTTTAAATGTGTTATTACTAGAAGAAAAAGGCAGAAAATTACTGTTAATTTCCATCATTAAATTCTCCAATAATAATCCATTATTTTGAATTTGGAATTGGTGTTTCTTTTATGAGTTTGTTATCATATTTCTTTCATTCTCGCTGCAAACCCACTTAGCCTGTTGCTAAAATCCAAAAGAATGCTGAGTTCCTTCCAGCAATGTCAGTTGTTCCCTTTTACATACCCATCAGATGCATCATACTTAGGTGTGATATTTGTTTTCACACTGGCTTTCAGAAATAAATTATGAAGGGGCACCTGGGTGGCTCAGTCAGTTATGCTTTGGACTCTTGGTTTCAACTCAGGTCATAATCTCAGGGTTGTGAGATCAAGCCCCAGGTTGGGCTCCAAGCTGGGCATGGAGCCTGCTTATGATTTTCTCTCTCCTTACCCCTTCTGCTCTCTAAAAAAAGAGAGAGAGAAAAAAAAAATACTGAAGTAAGTGCAGGTATGATATGTCCAGTAAATCTATCCATCTATGTCTGTATCTATATCATCAATATCTGTACCTATCCATCTGTCTTTCTGTCTGAGCCCCACCTTTTCTGTTACATTACAGGCTTCCATTCCAGGCATTTCTCATGACATAGGAGAAAAGCATTTTCTTGTAATTTTAAATCAATATCATATACAAAGACTTTAAGAACACTTATTAATGAATATCTGCATTTTTTTCTGGAGAACACAAAAACCGTTGTGCTTTTGAAAGTTTGGGTTCATCAAAAAGAAAAATTTTAGAGTTCTAAACAGCTTTTTTTTTCACAAAAGATTTTTTGAAAAGTTAAGTTGAATAGAGGCTGGTGGAAGAGAAGCCTTAGGGAAGGACAGTAAAGAAATAGAAGATTATAACTGAATTCATCAAGTTTTCCAAATGAAAACACGCAAAGAAGTCAGATAAGGACTCCAGTAAAATTTATTTCAACTTTCAAAGTAAGTTTTATGTGTGTTTGTAGAGATACACTGTAGAGTTTAGTTAAAAGCTTCTCTTTTCCAAGAAACATTGAATCATTCATTCTCATCTTCATTTCACTGAATACAAGAGATGAGTGTCTAATCTGTTAGCTTTTAATGTGAAAAAAGTCATAAAACATATCTTTTAATTTCACTGTTACTTAAGCTGTATGTGCTAAGGAGAAATGTTTCCTCTAAAAGAATATAACAAAAGGAAAAATCTTTTCCGGAATAAGCATTCTTAGTTCTCAATAATATTTTTAAATATTGTTCATAGATGAGAAGTCATTACTTCTGGTCCCTCAACATCTAGCCCAGGTCAGGACTGTGAGGTAGAGGACATATGGAAAGTTCTTTTTGCCACTCTAAATTTAACACTACTGACTACAAATAGAAGGATTAAATAATGTACAGGCCAACGCTTAAATACATAATCCTGGGTATAAATGGGGCAGGTAGAGGACAGATAGTCATTGCTGCCCTGGTTTAGACAAGGATGGTTTTGGACATTTACACAGGCCTGTGGCTCTAGAAAGTATCATAGGCAAAACATTTACTTTAGTTGTTAAAAATAGAGCACTGTTTAAAATGTAGAGCTATTTATTGCATTTGAAAACCTCAAAAGAGCTAGTAAATCTGTCTGTAAAATGTTCCCTCCCATGAGATGTCATCTAAGTAGAGCCTGTCAGAATAAGGCATCAAAGTAGAGTGCATGTTGCCAAAATAAATTATTTACTTGTCAACTTTACCTATAATATTTTGAGGAAAGTAGTGTGAGAGGCAGGACCCAGTGAGATCAGCCAGAAGCTGTAACAAGTTATTTTGTGTGCAGTTGGGTGCACCTTTTCCACACAGGTACCTTCTCATTTGAAGTACCAGAAATTTATTTTGAAGTCAAACTAATTTAGTGGTATTGAAAGGAAGAAGTTAAGAAGTTGTTTGCAAAGCATTGCTTATAGCACAGATTTTGTCAGCTGGAGAGTTTGAACACATCCATTGCTCCTGTCTCCTGTTCCTTTATCTCCTTAGCAAACACTTTCCCTTTCCCATCTTGAGTAAGAAGTACTGATCTAGGTGCTCCCTCATCCATGGAAACTAGGCCTGTGAACTCGGGCATCTAGAAAATGTTAGCATAATAAACAACAAACCAGATATTGATATGAATCTAATTTAATTAATGAACATTCATTAAGCACTTATACTTTCTCAAGTACTTTGATAAACCTCAGGAATAGGAAATGAATAAGACATATCTTTTGCCTTCAAGAAGGTGTCTGATTTAGGAAACACGCAACAAATAAAATGCTACGCCCTAAAAATAGAGGCAAGTGTGGGATTCTGAAGCAGGACGGCAATCATTAGCTAGATCTGGCATTGATGAATGGTTCAGAATCAGCCCACTGGAAGATGTGCACTTGAGCTCGTATTTAAAATAAAAAATGGCTATTTTCCAGGAAAATGAAGAGAAAAGAAGTTCCAAGATGAGGAATCTCCTAAGTGAAAAAAAATGTTTTATCAATCTTAAGTGACTAAGTATAAGATGGAAGATAAAAGAGATGGAAAAAGACACATAGGGGCGCCTGGGTCTCTCAGTTGGTTAAGCAGGTCATGATCCCAGAGACCGCGGATCAAGTCCCACATCCGGCTCCCTGCTCGGCAGGAAGCCTGCTTCTCCCTCTCTCACTCTCCCTGCTTGTGTTCCCTCTCTGGCTGTGTTTCCCTGTGTCAAATAAATAAAATCCTTAAAAAAAAATAAAAAAGACACATAGTTTCAGACTTTGATATTGTGTGGATAATGGGACAATAGTATAAGGAATACAGAAGAAACAGTCCTGGAAGGGAAGGAAAGGAAATGAGTAATATAATGAGCTCCATTTGGAGGTTAAACAAAACAAAGGGTATGGGGGTATGGGTTGTATCATTTACTGTCATTTCAAGAAATAGACGTCACACTCAAATCTGAGTAATTTAAGAACAACGTATATATAGTAAAGGAATAGTTTACAAAAGGGTGGGTCCATTGTAGATAAACCATAAGTTACAGGGAGATACAAAGAGGATCCTAACAGCAGTTCATAGTCACCAGCTCTCGGAGTAAAGGAAAGCAACAATTATCTAAACATGAAGACATCTTCTTGCAGAGAATCATCTGAAAGGTACTGTGGTCTTTGACCAGGCTTCTCAGGCAGCCCTGCAGGAAGGAAGCTGGGGAAACAAATATATTGGTCTTGTTTCATTTTTCTCTTTTCTTTCCATTGTTGGTACTCTCACTGGTCAAGCCCAAACAGAAGCCAAAAGCCAGAAGCCAGGGAGCCAATGTCAGTCAGCTACCTTGAAGACAGAATAGAGCAAAAAATGATGAATGTTTATTTGGAGAGGCCAACAGGAGATTTTCAGTATGTATGTGAACTTCTACCTTCAGGATTTACTGCCTATGGACTATTGCCCAAGCAACTACTTTTATAATGAAATTATTTATATTGCTTTTTAATAATATCATCAATAAGATACACACACACACATGCCCTTGCTTTGTGTCTCCTGGGACCATGGTAGGGTCATTTTTTTTTTTCTTTTCTAGTGAAGAATTTGTTAGGTCTATTCTATCTGTTCTGGACAGCAACATACCTGATTTGCTGAAAACACTCCACCTGTTGTTATTGACATGGTTCTAATTTTCCAAGAAATATTAAAAGTAAAATGTCAAAAAATTGAAATAAAATTATCTCTTTAGGAACATTCTCAAACACCTGGTTTTTACCTGCTATAATTGCCAAGTATATAAAAATTGTTTTCAAATTTTGTCACTCAGTGCCGTAAGCACCTTTGTGTAGAGAAGTGATCAATTGTTAGATTGTGTAGTCTATGGAAACTTTGTTATAAAAATATAATTTTACAAGATGACTCTGGAGCAATACTAGAATTTTCTTCTATCAACATGATATTTATAAGTCCCTAAAGCATGATGTCATTTCTTGAACTATAGTGTGGTGATTGGTACGAGTTAACTCTGTTGTACTATCCAGTAAAGTTGGTTTTTAAAGGCTATAAAAGACAAAAGAAGGACGTTTTCTATACAATGAGCCACTTTTGCAAAGCTTATATTTCTTATAAATGCTTACTAAAAATGGCAAGCCATTTCTGAATGACTAAGAATGGCATAGTATATATAATGTTCAATTTCTTCATAATAATATAAATTAATTATTCTGAAGCTTTAAAGTATAGGGTTAATGGGCCTTGTGACAAGGTGTCAGAAAGGGTCTGAGAAGGAGCCTTAACCAAATAGTGAACACGGAAAACCTTGTATTATTATATATTTGTTGAATGTGCAAACTGCTCTATTCCCTGTGAATGATACTATGACAATTATGT
Source organism: Spilogale gracilis (assembly GCA_004023965.1). Taxonomy (NCBI): domain Eukaryota; kingdom Metazoa; phylum Chordata; class Mammalia; order Carnivora; family Mephitidae; genus Spilogale; species Spilogale gracilis. The sequence goes on from PITA01017904.1 coordinate 18,271, forward strand.
TTTGGTAGGAATTACTGTTTTTGTTTTTTGTTTTGTTTTGTTTTAAAGATTTTATTTATTTGACAGAAAGAGATCACAAGTAGGCAGAGAGGCAGGCAGAGAGAGAGAGGAGGAAGCAGGCTCCCTGGTGAGCGGAGAGCCAGACACGGGCCTCTATCCCAGGACCCTGAGATCATGACCTGAGCTGAAGGCAGAGGCTTTAACCCACTGAGCCACCCAGGCATCCAGGAATTACTGGATTTTTAGTGTTACAGAAAAAACTCAAGAAATAAATTCTGTAATTCTTTAATTGCGTAAGGGCCAGTATAGTATAATGTGTTAAACTTCAAGTTCAAAAGAGTTAAAATCCCAATTCTGAAACACTGAAAGAGTAACTTTAGAAAAGTCAGGTAATTCTCTGTGGTCCCCACTACTGATAAGCAAATTATTCCAGGTGGACATTGTTAAATTATATAATCTATTTATTTTTTAATCTTGAATAATATTGGCTTTATAATTTCCTCCTGAAAGGTAGTGGTTGGGATATAAAAATTATAAAGAAATACACAAAGGATGATACTGTCTTATTTTGATTCTTTCTCCCTTTATATTTGTGCGTATTTGAAAGTATTTTATAATGGAAGTTTTAAATGACTTTTAAGTCTTATAAGCAGAGTACAGAATTCCTTTAAAAATTATATAGTAAGAGTGCTAAAATGTACTTAACAAACTAATAATAGACTACTAGTTTAGTGGGTCAGTGAGATTTAGACATTTGTTCCTAAATGGTAGTTTACAATCTGTCTATAAGAAAAATGTTTCAAAATGAAGAGATTTTTAAGCCTCAGCTCAGACAGAATAGTCATGTATGATGTAGTCAGAAATTTAAATACAACTATGCCCTACAATTGCAGTGTGCAGACAAGTTAGAGAATCACCTTCCTGGAACATCACCACTACCACCCCCATCACTTTGACCACCACCATAATCAACATGACAACTATCTTATGTTGGAATGCTCTATAACAATTTCACATTTGGAAAGAAAAATCTTTGGCTTAGGATCAAGATATGATTTCTGGTCATCTGAGCTTTGCAGAAATCTTTAACCTTTAACTCTTTCAGATTTTGCTAAGAAATGTAGTAACCAGTTGATTAACAAGACAATTACCTCTTATAGATTTTCCCTAATTATAAGGTGATCTTTAGTTTCTTCTAATGCCAACATAGGATTAACCAATGTTTTAATTGTATAATTTTATTCCACAACAGCCTTGTGCAAAAAGTGAATAAAACCAAGAGAATGGGAAAGAATTCGCTATGGGATTCCACTCGATTCATTGTATGCTCATTAAAATATTTAGTAAATAAAAGACTGGAGGAAACAGGGTACCTGAGTAGCTCAGTAGGTTAAGCGACTGACTCTTGATTTTGGGGCAGGTCATGATCTCAGGGTAATGAGATTGAGCCCTGAGTTGGGATCTGTGTTCAGGCAGGAGTTTGCCTGAGATTGTCTCCCTCTCTTTTGCCCTTCCTCCCAACTTGCATGCTCGCTCTCTCTCAAAAAAATAAATACATCTTAAAAAAAAAAAAAAAGACTGAGGGAAACAAAGATGAATTCATCTCAACTGTTACTTTACCAAATGTTACTTTATACTGCTACTCTATCTTTCCTGGGTCCCCATCATTCCACCATCAATTTTACCAGCTTTTCTAAGTTGTGACTACTGCATTGGTTTGCAGTAAACTTTTATACAGGTCCCTCCAGTAACAATATATTCATAAAACTCATCTAACAGCAGCCACTTTTAAAAAGCCTGATTGAAGTGCAATTCTCATACTATGAAATCCAGATCTTTATAGTATGCCAATTAGCGTGTTGTAGTATATTTATAGGGTAGTGTGACCATTATTCTAATTTCATCACCTGTAAAGCAGCGTTGGACCTGTTGCTAGTCACTCCCTATTTTCTCATCTTCCCTCAGTTCCTGGCAACCCCTAATCTGTTTCCATGGCAAATACAAGAACAGAGTGGATGTTTTGTATACATAGCATCATAATATGTGATCTTTAGTGACTAATTTCTTTCACTTACCATAATAATGTCAAGGACTAGCGATGTTGTGACATGTACCAATATTTCATCCCTTTTTACCACTGTATAGTATCACATTTTATGGCTATACCACATTTAATCCATTAGTTGATGGACATTTGTTCAATTCTTTAGTTATTATGAATAATATGACAACAAACATTTGTGTATGTATTTTTCTGTAGATGTACGTTTTCATTTATCTTGGGCATGTATTTAGGAGTTTAGTTACTGAGTTATATGATAATTCTGTGTTTAGTATTCTGTGTAACTGTCACAGTGCTTTCCAAAAAGACTGCAACATTTTACATTCTGATCAGCAATGTGGGAGAGTTTTCATTTGTCACATCCTCATTAACAACTGCCATTGTTGCTGTCTTTTTTATTTGAGTCATCTTAGTGGTTATTAAGTTGTGTATTGTGGTTTTGATTTGCATTTTTCTAATTACTAATGTATAAGTTTTTCAATTTTAAGTAATCTCTATACCCAGTGTGGGGCTCAAACTTACAACCCAGAGAAAAAGAATCACATGCTCTACCAACCAAACCAGTCAGGCAACCCTCATTTGTATTTATTTTAAAAGAATTATCTATTCAAATCTTTCATCCAATTTATAAATTGTTTATCATTTGCACATGTGTCTATGTGGAGTTTTAAGAACTCTAAATATATTCTGGATATAAGTCCTTCATCAGACCTTAATTGAAAATATTTTCTTCCATTCTGTAATTTATCTTTTCACTTTCTTGATATTGTCCTGTGAAGCACAAAAGTTTTAATTTTGTAAAATCCACTTTATCTTTTTTTTTTCATTCATGCTTCTAGTGTCATATCTAAGAATCCATTGCCTACCTGAACATTATGAAACGTTTACCCCTAAGATAGAAATTCTTCACCAAAAAAGTGCAGAATTCTAGCTTATTTTTATGTAACAAAATATGTGAACTTAAATTATTTTGCTTATTTTGAAAAGGATCTGACTGAAAAAGTATTTGATTGAAAAAGTAAAACTTTTAGCTCTTTAAGGGAAACACAGAAAAATTTCATGTCATGTGACCCTCCAATGAATTTCACATATTTAATTATCTTATTGAAAAATAAGTTAATCTTCTACCTACCTAATAATCATATTTGGATTTTTTCAGTGCTTCCATTTTATCTTTGGTATAGTTCACAGATATTAGGAATGTAAACAGAACACACTTCCCATGCTTAAGTGGGTTCAGTCTACCACCATAAAATGCAAGGTAGAAAATTATTTCCTTTTCTAAATGGGTATATATCACCATCGTTCATGAATTTCAGTGAAAGTGTATAATTGCAAAGTCATTCCCATTTCAAATATTTCCTAAGGTTGCTAGGAAATTATAATACCACTGGATACACAATTAAGACGATTTTCTCCCTTAATCTAATTATGTATTAAGGTCTTGGCAATGATTCCTGTAATGAATAAAATTTTTCATGTCACCCAATAGTCATTCAGAGTATTGAAGAAAATAACTTGATATACATTGATTTTTTACTAAATGCCAAGCACTGTGCTTAGTGATTCACATTTATGATCTTGTTTACTACTTAAGAATATCCATGGAGGAATATATTACTATTCCCAATTTATTTATGAGTGAATTGAAATAAAGATTATGAAATTTCCCCAAATTCATAGAGACAGCAAATGAAGCAGAAATGTGGACCTATGTCAGTCCAGTGGCATAACCTGGTTGCTTCTACTATAACAGCTTAATTTGAGATAAGCTTGTATTACGGACTTCCCAAGATGGCACTTCAGAGTTGATCATTGCTAAAGAGAAAGTGATTTTGTATTTCTTTGCTGTATAGTCCCATAAAAGGTAAATGAAATCACATGACACTAAGCAAGATAATCTTCCATCAATATCTATTTTTTATTTTTATCATGCCATCTACTAAGTTAGTAATTTTACTGATCTCTTTCCACAATATTTCATCCTTCTTGCTGCTGCTGCCGCTTTTCCTTCTTCTTCTCCTTTTCTTCTTCTTCTCTTCCTTCTCCTCCTCCTCTTCCCTCTCCCCTGCCTCCCCTCCCTCCTCCTCTTTCTTCTTCTTCCCCTCCTCCTTCTTCTTTTTCCTCTCCCTCTTCTCTGCCTTCCTACAACTCCTCCTCCTCCTCTTCTCCTTCTTCCTCATCTTCTTCTCCTCCCCCTCTTCCTCCCCCTTCCCTCTTCCTCCTTCTTCCTTTTCCCCCTCCTCTTCCCCTTTATCCTCCTCCTCCTCCTTCTTCCTCTCCCTCTTCTTCTTATTAGTTAGTTTGGGAAAAGGTGTGGTTTTTTTTTTTAATTTTTACTTGAAGATAGTTTACACAAATTACATTAATTTCAGATCTATGATATAGTGATTCAACATCTCTTTGTGTTACCTTGGGTTCACCACAAGTGTTGCTACTATCTGTCTCCCGACAACACAATTATATTATCATTGACTGCATTCCTCACACTGTGCCTTTTATTCCCATGACTTATCCACAATCATAAGCCTCCATATCCTACTCCCTTCACCCATTTTTGCTTATCTCTCCTGTCCCCTTCTCTGGAAACCATCCGTTTGTTCACTGTACTTGTAGGTCTGATTCTGTTTTGTGTTTGTTGGTTTATTCATTTTTTTTGTATTCCACATATGAGTGAAATCATACAGCATTTTTATTTATATGATTGAATTATTTCACTTATTAATGTAATACCCTCTTGATCCATCCATGTTGTTGCAAATGGCAAGATTTCATTCTTTTTTATTACTGAGTAATAGTCCATTATGTTGTCTGTGTCTCTTTGTCTCTCTTTATATATTTATCTATTACTCTTTAAAACAAAAAAATAAAACAGATACCCGGGGCACCTGGGTGGCTCAGTCTTTAAGTGTCAGCCTTCAGCTCAGGTCATGATCCCAGAGTCCTGGGTTTGAGCCTCACATTGGGCTGCCTGCTCGTCAAGAAGCCTGCTTCTCCTTCTCTCACTCCCCCTGCTTGTGTTCCCTCTCTGGCTGTGTTTCTCTCTGTCAAATAAATAATTAAAATCTTAAAAAAAATACAGACACCAAATCTTCACCCATTCATCTGTTGATGGGCCTTTAGATTGCTTTCACATCTTGGCTCTTGAAAATACTGCTGCAATAAACATAAAGCTGCACATATCTTTACAAATTAGTGTTTTTCTTTTTTGAAGGAGGGAGTAAACACTCAGTAGTGCCACTAATGGATTATATGGCATTTCTGTTTTGGATTTTTTTGAGTAACCTCCCAGTTTACACTCCCACCAACAGTGCACGAGGGTTCTATTTTCTCTATATTCTTACCAACATTTGTTATTTCTTGTTTATTATTTCTAATAATAATATTTCCACTTTCCACTGTAATCATTTTTAAAATTGTAGTAAAAACACTAAACATGAGATCTACTCTTATGTGATTCCTAAAAAGTTACTAAGTATACATACAGTATTAAGTAGATGCACAAAGTTATACAGCAGATCTCCAGAACTTATTCATCTTGTGTAACTGAAACTTTATACCTGCAGAACAGCACTGCCCCCAGTTATCCCTTTCACCAGGCCCTAGAATCATTCTAACTTTCTATTTCTATAATTTGACCTATTTTAGTTACTTCATACTTGTTCAATCATGCAGTATTTGCCCTTCTGTTTTTGAAAATAGCCAGAGAAATCTTAAAAAATAACAAAGCTGGGGATATCATATTTCTTGATTTCAGAACACAGGCACTGGCATAAAAACAGATATACAGGCCAATGGAACAAAACAGAGAACTCAGAAATAAACCCATGCATGCATACATACATGGTCAACAGGAGCCAAAACTACACAAAAGGAAAAGGATAGTCTCTTCAACAAATAGTGCTGGGAAAAACAATATCTATATGCAAAAGAATTAAATTGGATCCTTATCTTGCACCATACACAAAATCAACTCAAAATGAATTCAACACATAAACATGAGACCTAAAACCGTGAAACTCCTAAGAGAAAAACATTGGAAAGAGGACACTGTTTTTGGCCATGATTTTTTGGATATGACACCAAAAGTACAAGCAACAAAAGCAAAAATAGACAAGTGTCATCATTTTTTAACCTCATTGAGACTCTTTGGCTCTGTATGTGTTGCACCATAGATAACAAAATTCTCCCTCTTGTTTTATTTCTTGTCATTTCTGCCCTGTTTTCCGTTCCCTTACTATTTAGAGTTAATTAAAATGGTTTAAATATTTATTTCTTTTTACTCTACATTTTCTTTTTTTTGTTTTTGTTTTTGTTTTTAAAGATTTTATTTATTTATTTGACAGAGAGAAATACAGCAAGGGAGGGAACACAAGCAGGGGGAGTGAGAGAGGGAGAAGCAGGCTTCCCACCAAGCAGAGAGCCCAATGTAGGACTTGATCCCGGATCTCTAGGATCATGACCTGAGCCGAAGGCAGTTGCTTAACCAACTGAGCCACCCAGGCGCCCCTACTCTACATTTTCTAAACTCTCCTGGTTTTGTGTACATTTGACAAGTCCAAGTTCTGTTATCTTCTTTCTATTTGCTTGTATATGGGCAAATAAGACCTGCTGGGGAAAAAATAGCACACTATGCAGCATATTAGGATTATAAATGATAACCATCACAAATTGGTATCTGCCTGCATTCTGTTACTATCCTATCACATCCTACTACTTTTCTTGCAACAACCTGTTTTATCTCTCAGCAGCTGCTTTGTACCTTACCTTCTCATCTCTTCAAACTATGTTTTTTCCCTTCCAAACCTCACATTATCCTCCATATTTTCAGTAGAAAAGCCCATATTCTATTCCTAGAGTATTTAGCCATCAACCAGAACCCTTACCTTTGTTTTTTAAATGCAGAACCCTCAACTTTTACTGTTAAACCTACATACATCATTGCAACTGACTTTTACTCTTCTTTTTCCTGACTTTTTAATGTGGAAGTTGGGAGCTGTACTCCTTCCATGTCAATCCTTCCTCCACTTGCCCCCTGGATGTCATATTCTTCATCACCTCAGGCTGTAACAATGTTTGTCTCATTGTCTTCCATCTGTATTGTCAACCTCTTCCTCACCATTGTGAAAATCCACATGGATTTGAACATTAGGGTGTGTAATGACTCTTACACTGCACATGTGAAATATAAATGGACAAACAAAAACAATCTACCTCTCCAACTCATTTCAATCCCCAATTATGATCCTCTTCCCGCTCCATCACAGCTAGTATGCCCACATACATATATGCACTACTTCTGTGGGTTTTTTTTTAAGATTTTATTTATTTCTTTGACAGAGAGAAACAGAGCTAGAGAGGGAACACAAGCAGAGGGACTGAGAGAGGGAGAAGCAGGCTTCCTGCCAAGCAGGAATCCCAACGTGGGACTCGATCCCAGGTCTCCAGGATCATGACCTGAGCTGAAAACAGTCGTTTAATCAACTGAGCCACCCAGGCGCCCCACTACTTCTGTCTTTTTATCTCTTTTCATTCATCCGTCCAATCTGGCTGATTTAACTTCACTGGATGCCAACAACACTCACTAGTGTTACCATTGTTCTGTTTGTCTCTGACTACATTGGATAATTTTAATTACCATTTTGCTCAAATATTGGTAGCATTAAACAGTATTAACTGCTTTATCAGTTTTGAAAAAAATTAATTGCAAATATACCATATTGTTTGCATTTTCCTCCTGCTTCTCTGGCTTTTTCTGATGGTTACTAAACAGGCGTTTCCAAGATACCCTTTCCCTTAATTCCTACAATAAAGCCTGACAATACAAATACTCAATTTTCATAACCCTTGTTACAGCTTGTTTTTGCCAAATCATGCACAGCTATTAAGTTCTGGCAAATGCAATATAGTCAGAAGTTTCTGAGTAAGATCGCATTTGACATTGCCCTTTATGCCCTTCCCTGACATTCCACTTTTTGGAGATGATAGCAGTTATCCTAACACATGAGTATAAAGGCCATATTCGAAGGATTCGAGGGCAAGAAAATAGAAGATATCTGGATTTTTGACATTTTTGAATAAATGCCCCAGCCTTGGATCACGTATTACCAGATTCTTTGTTAGGCAAGACAAATAAATCTTACATATTTAAGGTTGCTTTTTCAATTTTCATTTGTTTAAACCCTTCATATTCATTCTCATTGTTCTAAGGATATATTAAGCTAAAACACTGGTTAGAATGTCTTATACAATTAGGTCTTTTCCCTAGGCCCCAGTTTCATTTCTCAGCTCCTCCTGAATAATAGGAGCGGTACCCCATTGACCTCTTTTCAGTTTCTTGCATACATGAATATTCTCACCTGCCTCTGTACATACTTTTCCTTCTATCTAAAATTCTTTCTCATTCCCATACTCCAAAGCTTTTTTTTTTTATTGTTACTAAATTTTTTTTTCCAGTGTTCCAAGATTCATTCCCCATACCCCACACCCAGTGCTCCATGCAATAGGTGCCCCCAGTACCCACCACCAGGCTCTCCCATCCCTCCACCCCCCTCCCTCCAAGTCCCTCAGTTTGTTTCTGTGTCCAAAGTCTCTGTTGTTTCGTTTCCCTCCCTAGATTACCCTAGTTCCCATTTACTTTCCTTCTCCCACTGTCCTCCAGGTTACCCCTCATGCACCGCAAGTAAGTGAAACTCTAAAGCTTTTTAATACTACTCATCTTCATATCTCATTTCAAATTTTACTTTCTTGGAAATCTTTTCTGTATCTTCAAATGTTTCCCTATCACATGTACTCATAGCTTATTCTTTCATGGTATTGAATAACTTGACACGTCTGTGACTGACTAGTGTCCATCTGCCCACTAGATTGTAAGCTTTCTGAAACTAGGGCCTGGGCTTCTCCTTCTTCATCTTTGTTTCCCTAGCATAGAAACCTGTATCTGGCATACAGGAAGTATTCAATAAATAATTGCTGACAATGCTGAAATAGTGTGATATTGGACTCCCCTTGGAGGTGTGACTCTCCCTTTTTAAGTTACCTATTCTCCATATTATTTACCTTCAGTATATATCAAATTTTTAAAATGTTATAACTTTTACTTTTTCCATCTTGATATAAGTGTAGCTGAGAAATAAAAATTGCATTATTTAAAATGTATAATATATCTTGATATGCTTATAATGTGGAATGCTTAGTTCAGTCAAGCTAATTAACATGTCTATCACCTCACATAGTTACAATTCCTTTTGGTGCTGAGATCAACTCTTGATCAGTTTCACATGTATCATACAGTATTATTGATCATTGTCACCATGTGGTACATTAGATCTCTAAACTTATTCATCCCTCAGAAGTGAACTGTTGTACCCTTTCACAAACATCTTCCCATTTCCTCCCACCCCTCAGCCCCTGAAAACTATTGATCTTTTCTCTGCTTTTATGAGTTCACCTTTTTTAGCTTCCACATATAAATCAGATCACGCAGTACTTGTCTTTCTGTGCCTGGCTTAGTTTACTTAGCATAATATAAGTAATTCCCCAGGTTCAACGTTGTCTTTGGAAATGGCAGGATTTTCTTCTTTTTTTTTAAGGCCCTATCAGTTTTTAAAGTATAAGATTATAAGTGCTATCCCAAGCGGAGTGCCCAAGGAAGTGGATTCTGAGATGGAATTTAGCATGCAGAATTTTTTATTACGGAGTGCCCTTGATATCATTACCTTCATAAGTGAGTAGAAGGAAACAGGCATGGACAGATGAAGTCAGGAGAAATTGTGATATAAGCCCATTGAAAGCCCTGGCCAAATTCTAGATATGTTGGGAGCTAGCAGGGTACACCAGTTGGGTTGAGATGGGCTTGCTTTTATCATGTATTGTCTATCAATATTGGACATCAGAGTTGTCAAATCGGATTACTGTGAAATCAAAAGCAGCTTCAATTTTGGTGCCTTCACATAGCCTCTTTTGAGTTGGTTAACTTAATCCTGAGTTTTCTCTCCTGCTGTATGAACCTCCGCTGAATTTTGGGTACTTTATTAAGTATTCTTTCCTAGCAGTAGTGGCCTTAGGTAGGACAAGTAAAGGAATGTATATTGAATTTATTATATATATATTGAATTTGAACATAATCTGTGGCTTTTATCTGTGTTTTAGAAATAGACTCTGAAGGGGTGTGTGCAGGAAGATTACAGACAGACCTTCTAGAACAATACCTGTGAGGAAGGAAGGAAGGAAGAAGGAAGGAAGGAAGGAAGGAAGGAAGGAAGGAAGGAAGGAAGGGGGATGTGGCAGAGAGGAAATTTAATTAAAACAGATGCCACAAAGTTTGCAGCCAATCCCAGAGGTAATATGAAGCTGGGATGGTCTTTCAGAATTTTTTTTGACTTACAGAAAACAATGCTACCTTTCCATCTCTGCATAGATCACTCATTCATTAAATGAGGGCTACTTTCTGGGATGGCATAAAATCTTGGGAGGCAACTCTTTTGAATCAACTCTAAGCTCCCATTGTTTTGTTTTGTTTTGTTTTTTTAAGATTTTATTTATTTATTTGACAGAGAGAAACACAGTGAGAGAGGGAACACAAACAGGGGGACTAAGAGAGGGAGAAGCAGGCTTCCCACTGAGCAGGGAGCCCAATGTGGGGCTCCATCCCAGGACCCTGGGATTGTGACCTGAACTGAAGGCAGATACTTAATGACTGAGCCACCCAGATGCCCTCGGTGCCCATTCTTGCCACACACTAATAGACATGGAAGCCAATACTTTTTGTTAAGTGTACATTTTATTAGCTTCTCTTTTAAACCTAAAATAATAACAAAACCCATTAATAGGCTATATATTACCTAGCCATACTGCTTTATTTTAGTTCTTCAAATGTGTCAAATTCTTCCTAGTCATCAGGCCTTTTTTGAACCTACTATTATTCTGCTTAAAAATGTTGAAAAACATAATATTATCCAGAGAGAAAGAATTTGAATCATATTTCAAATCCATCTTTTTGGTGTATTAAAATATAGTGCTAAGCTGAATGGAGAGATCAAGGGTCTCTTGGTTCTGAAACATTATTATTTGATTATTGGTAATAAAGTTTCCTTAAAAATATTATTAGAGGGCACCTGGCCAGTTAAGCACCTGCCTTCAACTCAGATCATGATCCCAGGGTCCTGGGTTCCATGCTCGGTGGGGAGCCCACTTCTCCCTCTTCCTCTGCCCCTTTCCTCAGCTCATGCTCTCTCTCTCTCTCTCTCTCTCTCTCTTTCTCAAATAAAGTCTTTTAAGAAATTTTAAAAATTAAAAAGTGTTATTAGAAAACACCTCTCATATTAAAATATAATTTTTAAAAAATTAGGTACAATTTAATTTAATTTTGTATTATTTTAAATTTTTATTTAAATTCAGTTTAATTAACATATAGTGTATTATTAGTGTCAGGACTAGAACATTAAGATTCATCAGTTGCATAAAACACCCACTATCCATTATACTGAGTGCCTCTTTAATGCCTATCACCCAATTACCCACCTCCTCTCCAGCAACCCACAATTTGTTACCTATAGTTAAGAATCTTTTCTAGTTTGCCTCCCTCTCTGTTTTTATCTTACTTTTTCTTCCCTTCCTCTCTGTTCATGTTTTGTTTTAATTTCCACATATGACTGAAAACATACAGTATTTGTCTTTCTCTGACTGATTTATTTCTCTTAGCATAATACCCACTAGTTCCATCCACATGGTTGTGAATGGCAAGATTCCATTCTTTTTGATGGCTGAGTAATATTCCATTTTCTATAACTACCACATCTTCTTTACCCATTCGTTGTCAATGGACATTTGTGCTCTCCTCATATTTTGGGTATTATGAACATTGTGATTTAATTTTTTATGTAAAAATATTCTCCTTAACTTAGTGGAATGTATTGTTAAACTTTGAATAAGCATATAACCATTTGGCCTCTTTATGTCAGGTCCATTTAAGAGATTTATTTTTTTCTATTAATGGATTTTTCTCATATTCTTGAAATATTTCATAGTCCAAACAAAATTGACTAAGTTTATCTTGTTATTGCTTTATAGAAATAGTTTTTTTCTGCCAAAAGGCAATATTCTGATAGCTCTTACTTAGAGTAAACAATCTATATTTACATTCTAACTCAAGCTGCTTGTGGTAGACAGGGGTTTTGTGCACTTTCTATGATTCCCACAACTATCCCTTCTTGTTCTTAGTCTTTCTTTTTGTCTATGTTTCACCCATTCTGTGCAGCCCTTTGGCTTTCAGATGTGAATAAAGCATGGCATGGTAGGGTACGGAACCTGACATACTGAGTGTCCACTGACAGAAGCTTTGGAAGGAAACATGAAGTGCAGAGAAGTTAATTCCCTATGGAGTGAACATTAAACAGTGAGGAATAGGAGATAGGAGGGACCCAGGCAGGTACATTCTCAGTTTGGATTGGTTTCTCTCCATAGTCCATATGGAAAATGTCCACGGGCCAAGTGAATGTATCTACAAAATCACCTGCTGTTCTTGTTTTAAAGTATCATGCAGCAGAAGCCACCAAGGTCATGCATCACATCACTTTTTCTTGCCTGTGATCTCTTGCGTCTCATCTTTTCTCTGCATCCTCACTGTCATGTATCATACCTGCCAGATAAAGTGTCAACACTTCTTTCTTTGAGCTTTGCTGTCTCTTGGTTTTGAGTTCTGATATGAAACATTGTTGTCATAATCTTTTTCTTCTTGATATATATTTGATGTATATTTGTTGCTGTATAAATCTCTGGTCAATTTTTGCAAAGACATAATATAAAGTGAGTTGATGATAATTTAATAAGATAATGCATATTTTAGATTTTCCTTACATGCTTATCTTTTTAAATAAAAGAAGACATTGGTATAAACAATCAACTTGGAAGTATTAAATTATATATGTATTCATGGTTTCACTTACTTATGGAGCATGAGGAGTAATACAGAGGACAGTAGGAGAAGGAAAGGAAATGGGAAGTAGGGCAAATCAGGGAGGGAGATGAAACATAAGAGACTTTGGACTCAGAAACAAACTGAGAGGGGGTGCCTGGGTGGCTCAGTGATTAAAAGCCTCTGCCTTCAACTCAGGTCATTATCTCAGGGTCCCGGGATCGAGGCCCGTGTCCAGCTCTCTGCTCAGCAGGGAGCCTGTCTCCTCCACTCTCTGCCTGCCTCTCTGCCTACTTGTGATCTCTCTCTCTTGTCAAATAAATAAATAAAATCTTTTAAAAAGTTAAAAAAAAAAAGAAACAAACTGAGGGTCTTGGGGGGCTGGGGGTGGAGGGTAGGACAGCCTAGTAGTGGGTATTGAGGGCATGTATTGCGTGGAGCACTGAGTGTGGGGCATAAACAATGAATCTTGGAACACTGAAAAAAATTATACCTGCCTTCAATACTTGTTTTTTTGGATATCTTTTTAAATTTTTTTAAAATTTTTTGAATTTTTAATTTTTTTTCCATCTCTAGCTGAAAAAATAGAGGGGGTGTAAAAGTACAGTTAACAGTTGAACTTTGAATTATGACTTCCACTTGCTTCCTGGGTCTCATAGATATTCTGTTCACACTCCACTCCATGCTCTGCATTAATTCTTTACACATATATTTTGTGTATGTGCACATAATTTTGCCATGCTAGTTTAATAGAAAATATATCAAAAGCATATTGGCCAAACTATTGCTTTTCTTCTTCAATATAGAAATCATGATTTCTTACGGAACTTGTCCCAAGTCATCTTATATTTTAAAAATTCATTGCATGATATGGATATGATTTGTTGAGTCATTTCAATTTTTATTTTATTGCATCATATTATATTTTTATTAAATATATTTGACATGTGACATTGTGTAAGTTTAAGGTAGGCAGCGTTACCTTGATACATTTATATATTGCTGATGTAGTAATAATATTTAGCACATTACTTAATTATAATACAATATTATTAACTATTTTTATTGTACTGTACATTATATCTCTGTGGCTTGTTTAGTAATCATTGAAAGTTTGTACCCTTAATATCACTCTTATCGCCCACTTTTGCCCCCCATATTCTCTGTTAACCACCATTTTATTCTGCTTTTACAGGTCTCACTTTTTTAGATTCCATATATAAAGTCATTTTAATATTGCTGAACTTATACTTTTATTTTTATGATACAAATTTCCAGGAGTTAAATTACTATGTCAACTGAGAGGCATCTTTAAATTAACATATGTTTATGTCATTAAAATGCTAACATTGGTTGCCTGGGTGGCTCAGTTGGTTAAGTGTCTTCCTTCAGCTTAGGTCATGATCCCAGGGTCCTGAGATTGAGTCCCTCACTGGGCTCCCTGTTCAATAGGTAGTCTGCTTCTCCTTCTGCCTCTCCTGTGCCTCCCAGCTTGTGCTGTCTTTCTTGCTCACTGTTTTTCTCTCAAATAAATAAATACAATTAAAAATAATAATAAAAAAATAAAATGCTAACATATTTCAGTATTTTTGCCAAATTTACTCAAAGCATATTTAAAAAGGTTTATCTATTTTAGAGAGAGAGAGAGAGACCGAGCAGGAGTACTGGTTTGGGGAGGAGAGGCAGAGGGAAACAGAGTCCCAAGCAGACTCCTCACTGAGCACAGAGCCCATCATGGGGCCCAGTCCCATGACCCTGAGATCATGACCCCAGCCAAAACCAAGAGAAGCTCAACCAACTATACCATCCAGGCAGCCCTACACAAGATACTTTTTAAGATAAAATAAAACATTTACAGTTGAAGTCCTCTTTATGCCTCTTCAGAGTCCTTTACTAAAAGCAACCACTATCCTAAAGGTAGAGTATATTTTTCCCAACCATGTTTTATGCCTTTGTTCCACATATGTTTATTCATGGGCAAATATTGTTCTGTGAATTGTTCAAATGTGCATGAGTGTTATCATATAACACATATATTTCTGTACCTTGTGGTTTTTCTCAGTATCTTCTTAGGATATCTACACACCCATATCCACCAAAAAATACGTTTAATCTATTTCAATAATTTTAACACCTACATTGCATTTGGAGACTATTTTTTGCCTTTTGAATTTGTATTGTGTTGAAGCTTCTATAAGAGGCCACACATAATGAATTACATTGACATTTAGAACATAAAGACACTTGGGCAAACAGCCATCTCTTCATTTTCTGTTGTTCTTATGCAAATAATTTAGTGTGATCATTTGTCTCAAATTCAGACAGAAAATACAGATTTTAAGAAAAAGAATGAAACATTTATATATTCTCCAAAAGTAAAGATAATGTTCAGAAAGTCATGTAGATACAAGGGACTTGGGAATCTCTCTCTTCTTTTATGCAAGCCTTTGAAATTGGATTGGGTGTCATCTTCTTAGCGTAGATAGCATCACACTGTTATTTAGAAATAGAAGTCTACTCACTCCTCTATTCACTTCTTAAAACCTAACTTCCTACCCTCTTTTTCTTTTCTTGTTTTGCTGTGTGTATATTAATTTTTCACTCCAGACAGAATGCCCCTTTAGGCTTTTCAGCAAAGTTAATTCTGCTATCTCCCTGCCCAAAGCATCAAAGTCAGATTCTGAGCAAATCTGGGCTCTAGAATCACTCTCATCTTCCTATCCTGATCTGTGATTTGGGGCAAGATACTGTATTTCCCCATGTCTCAGTCTAGTCATATATAAAAAGGAATGTAAAAATGATACTGTCTTCCAAGAGTATGAAAGAGGAATATGTTTTAGCTATGATCACTCTTAAGCAACTCAGGCAGGTGGTATAAACTTAAGCTAAACTTTGTTTCATAATCCAATTATACATTTAGTCTTTACTCTACTGTGACACTGGGTAAATCATAATCTCTACAATCTCAGTCCTTTAATTTATACATAGAAAAGTTAATATGCACTTAATATTTTTAAATAACATGCAAAATAGGATTAGAGTTTCTTGGATGCTTAATAAATGCAAATTTTGCCTTGTTCTTTTTGAAGAGAGGGATGTAACATGTTAGAGATTTCAGTTCTGATAAAGAAAAGTGATGGTCATGAGGTGGCACTAGTATTAAATGGACTTTATTGGGGTAAATTCATGCTAGGTGTATTTCCAAGAAAATGAAAACATGATGTCCACATAAAAACTTACACAGGAATGTTCATAGGAGCCTTATTCATCATAGCCAAACGGCTCAAATGCTCATCAACTAAGGAGTAGAAACATAATAATGCTGTAAACATATAATGAAATATCATTTGACCACTAAAAAATGGATAAAATCTGATATATACTACACTATGGATGAACCTTGAAACATTATGTTAAGTGAAAGAAGCTAGTTACAACATATGGACAGATACTGTGTGATTCCATTTATATTAAATGTCAGAATAGGTAAAATATAGAGAGAAAATAGTGGTTGCCTAAGGCTGGGGGATATAGAAGAAATTAGAAATTGATAGTTGAAGGTATGGTGTTTATTTTGATAAAAAATGTTCTACAATCATTTGTGGTCATCATTGCATAACTCTGAATGTAGTCCAAAAAATCCTTGAATTTTATTTTGTAGATGTGTGAATGTATGCCATGTCCATTATATTTTTCATAAAGCTGATTATTAAAAAAAAACAAAACGAAAAGAAAACTGACATTATTGAGACACTAGACTAAGAAAACATGAGAAAATACTCAATCAGACATGAAAAAGGACACAACTTGAAGTAGTATTGTTAAATGTTATTTTTTTCCGATATGCAAACTGTACCAGAAATACTGTTCAAAGAGTTGGTCAGCTCTATTGTTATCAACTATCTTTTAATTTAGTAATTTAGTTTGTTATGAGCAAATGTATCTGGAAAAGAACTCTTGAGTTTGAAGGGTGCTTGGGTTCCTCTAGAGGGTTTTGGGGTTTTTGGTTGTTTTTTTTTTTTTAAGATTTTATTTATTTATTTGACAGAGAGAAACACAGCTAGAGAGGGAACACAAGCAGGGGGAGTGAGAGAGGGAGAAGCAGGCTTCCTGCCGAGCAGGGAGACCGATGCGGGGCTCGATCCTGGGTCTCGGGGATCATGACCTGAGCCAAAGGCAGTTGCTTAACCAACTGAGCCACCCAGGCACCCCACCTCTAGAGGTTTTATTCTAAATAACAACAGTAACCTCAGCCTTTGTAGTATTGTTGAGATAATTCACATACAAAACCATATTGTTCAGTTTATTTGAGCCACTGCATTAGTGGATAGTAAGATATATAATAGAGCAGTGTTTGAATAAAAAAATTGACAGATTTTGAAGACCAAGCATAAGAGAATAAAGGGAAAATAAAAATGGCATTGATGAATAGCAAGGAGGTGAGACTATTTGAATAAGAGGATCTCAGGAATAAATGAGAGCATCAGTAAGGAAATAAATCTAAATTTTCTTTTGAAGAAGATAAGACTTTGCAATTTAGGTTTGAATTTATGATAAGATATCCAAATGGGATTATTCCAACAATTAGGATTATAGGTAGGTGTAAGAGAGACCTTAAATTCTTTTAGTTTCAATTCCAAAACTTTATGCATAAAAGTAAATGTGAAAATGATGTGATTTGGTAAGCTTTCCATTGGACTGAGTATAAAGAAATAAGGGTACAGAAGGGATGGTCAAATTTAAAAGGAAAAGCTTAGGACCTGTTGCTTAAGTTAGTAGAATGGGAAAAATTAAACAAAATATATTATTTACAATAGTTCAAAGAAATATAGATTTAAAGAAATTATGTGAACTAATTCCATTAGATCGAGGCAAGTGAAACACACTAGGAAAATAAAATTTCAGAGGCATATTAAGTAGTGAACATTTTTACAGTGGCAAGAATGGATGTTGGAGTGATTTAAACAGACCAGGTGAGGTTAGTAGAAACCTGAATCAAAACAGAAGGTTACACATGTATATATGTATATCGTATTTTGCCATAGGTTCTTCTTTATTTACATCAAGGAACACTGTTACATTGTTCTTCTATGCCCATCTCACTGACTTGCTATGATCTCTGTATGCTAGCATCCTTCCACTTGCTTCCTTTGCTACATGTTTGGTTCCTTGCTATTACTTCATCATGCCAAGTACCCTTCAATTTCAGGATCTTTGCACAGGATATCTTCTTTGCCTAGAGTACCTCTCACCTGTTACTTACATGTCTAGCCCCTCAGTCTATTTGGGTTTCTTTTAAAATGTCATCTCTTTGGAGAGGGCTTTCTCTAAAAGATTGTATAAAATATTATCTCCTACTCTGGCCACATTCCCTCTGTTCTTTGTCTGCCTTATGTTTTTGTTTTGAACTTAGCTTTATCTGACATATATAACTTATTTATTTTTATATTTATGTACGTATGCCTCCCACCTCTAGAATTAAATGATTCTGTGTTTTCACCACTTTCTGTCTGACATTAAAAAAGTGTCTGGAACATAGTTGATGTTTAATATAGTTTGAACTTGTAACCCACTTAAAATGGATTACACCTTGTACCTCAGAATTTGACCTTGTTTGGAACTAGGGTCTTCACAGAAATAATTAATTTAAAATTAGTTCACTAGGGTGGGCCTGAATCCAATATGACTGCTTTTAAAAAGGGAGAAATTGGACAAAGAGACAGGCACATGCAAGAAGACATTGTGAAGATGCACATGAAGAATGCCATGTGAAGACAAAAATCCATTTTGTTTTAAGCCTCCCAGCGTATGGTATTTTGTTATGGGAGTCCTAGGAATCTAATAAAATGCTCAATAAATATTTATCAAATAAATATTGAATGAATGGATCTGAGTTCCACAGGTAGATTTTGGAAAACACTCACAATATAAAGTTTAAAAAATAACAAACCGGAAAAGAAGGAAGGGAGGGAGGTAAGGAAGGAGGGAGGGAGAGAGAGAGGTAAAAGAAAGGGGAAGGGAGGGGAAGAGGGAAGGGAAGAGAGAAAGAAAGAGAAAGGGAGAGAGATATAGGAAAGGAGAGAGGGAGGGAGGGAAGAAGAGAGGGAGAAAAATACAAGGGAAGGAGGGAGGGAAGAAGAGAGAAAAAGATACATTTATTATTGGTGCTATGAAACATTGTGCTTGTCAAGAGGCTCAAGAATAAAAGGGCCTTGTTAGCCTAAGACAACTAAATGTGTTTCAGGAATCCAAAGTGTCTTGTTAATGAAGAGGAAAGTATTAATTTTATTATTTCTTGTTATAATCCAGAAACTGATTCTGAGTTAATGTGACATGTGTTCTATCACATTCTCAAAGTTGTGAGAGGGAAAACATAGTGTTTTAAAAACACCATTGGGATTTGATAGGGTTTGCATAGAATCTGTAAATTGCTTTGGGTAATTGGACATTTTAATAAGTTTTTCAATTCATGAATATAGTATGTCTTCCCAATTATTTATGTCTTATTTAATTTCTTTCATCAATATTTGTAGTTTTCAACATACAAATGCTTTATTTCTTTAGCTAAATTTATTCTTGGGTATTATAGTCCTGTTGGTACGAGTGTAAATGGAATTATTTTTCTAATTTCTTTTTCAGATAGTTTATTTTTAGTATTTAGAAATGGAACTAGTTTTTGTATTTAGATTTTGTCTACTTCAACTTTACTGATTTATCTATTAGTTATAATAATTTTTTAAATGTAGTCTTTAGGACTATCTACAGATAGGAACATGTCATCTGCAAACAGGGGCAATTTCACTTTTTTTTCTTTCCATTTGGATGCCTTTTATTTCTTTTTCTTGTCTAACTTCTAAAGATTTCAAGTACTGTGTTAAATATAAGTGGCAATAGTGGGCACCCTTGCTTTGTTTCTGATCTTAGAAGAAGGCATTATTTAACTCCATCATTGCTAATTTAATACTAATACAACATAGTTGAATAATTGCATTCATTTTAGATGGGTTACTTTCTTTTAGGCCAATTATTTGTAAATGAGAATGTAGGAATAATTAGACCTAAAACCTGAGTTCAGTTGTTCTTTTTAATGAATGAGCCAGTAACTCCTTCCCAAGAGACGAAGAATATCTAAACTGATTCTTTAGTGCTTGATCCATTGGGTTACATCTTACTAATGATCTGTGCTAGTGTGCTCTGGAGCTAGGGAGATTCTAGGGATAGCCTCACTCCTGCTCTCAGGGAGTGAGCACTCCTGAGTAGGGCCTTACTTCAAGGTGGCTGAAACAGTCCTCTGCTTTCTTTTCCTTTCATATTTGGTGACACTACAGGAATTGGCCTTTCGGCTTTATTTTCCTTGTCTATGTATCCAGACATGTCATTGGTCTCAAAGCTCCTCTTTCATATTTAAAGACAGGAATTCACCTTGAACCAAAGTCCCAGGCCAGTTTCATGGCCCTGGGTCATGTGAAGTCATCTATGTAGGTCCCCCTACCTCTTTCTCAGAAGGACTCCCTGATTGGTTAAAAGCTTTACTGTGGCTGTTTTGAAATTCTTGATAATTTTACCTTTGAACTTACATTTTAGAATTCAAATCTGATGGGAAACAGAACATGAGCATGAGCAGTGGAGATATGAAGATAGATTACAGAACAGTGGTCATGCCTGTGGACTCAAGCCCTTGGGCATTTATAATAGAAGATACAGGAATAGAATTCATAAAAAAAATTAAATTACATACAAATTATGAATCCACTTTTGATTTTTTTTTTTTTTTTTTAAAGATTTTATTTATTTGACAGAGAGAAACACAGTGAGAGAGGGAACACAAGCAGGGGGAGTGAGAGAGGGAGAAGCAGGCTTCCCACTGAGCAGGGAGCCCGATGTGGGACTCGATCCCGGGTCTCTGGGCTCATGACCTGAGCCGAGGGCAGTTGCTCAACCAACTGAGCCACCCAGGCGCCCTCCACTTTTGATTTTTTAATAGAACCTTTACAATTTACAGAGAAAGTTGGAAGAAACATTAATATGCCATATAATAAAATTTAAATTTTACAGTAAATTCAGATATGCAAGAAACTGATTTTTATGGCATGCTCAATACTTTTAGGAATGCTGATCCATGAGAATCATCAGGCGTAGGTGTATGCAACTTATATCTTGAAGTGTTATTTAAGAAATTTATTCCAATATTGTTTCAGCCTGTAAAAAAAAAATCTTAACAGCTCCACTAACAGTCACATCATTAAAAAGATACTTCTTAAAATTAAAAATTATGAAAACTTATTTGTGATCTTATATTTGTCAGGATCAACTGATACTTATTTTCAAATATATCCCTTAAGGGGCACCTGAGTGGCTCAATCAGTTGAGCATCCAGCTCTTGGTTTCAGCTCAGGTCATGATCTCAGGGTCTTGACATCAAGCCCCACATCAGACACCACACTCATCAAGAAGTCGAGTTGGGATTCTCTCTGTCCCTCTCCTTCTGACCCTCCTGCTTGTGCTCTTTCTCTTTCTCTCTCTCCAAAACAAATATATCATAAATGTAGATAGATAGATATGATACATAGGGAGTATATATATATATATTAAGTGGCTGGGGGTGCCTGGGTGGCACAACTGGTTAAATGTCCATCTCTTGATTTCGGCTGAGGTCTGACCTCAGGATCATGAGATCCAGCCCTGCCTGGAGTTCCACTCTCAGCTCAGAGTCAGCTTGAAACCCTCTCTCCCTCTCCCTCTGCTCCTTCCCCCACCCCATCTCTAAAATAAATAAATAAATCTTTTAAAAAAATGGCTAGATACAAATTTTGATGACAAAAAAAAAAACATTTTGTGGAAAACCACCCTAAAAAGCTCATGGTCAAAGTATTACATTTTTAAAAAGTACTATTTATTTTATAAAACAATAATATGACACCAAAAATATTTTATTCAGTTTGTTAATTTGTGTTGTCCTGGGTCACTATTACCCCTCTTATGCCTTATCAGTAATAAAATATTTGTAAATGAAACACTATATACTTTGGTAACTTTAAGGTATTTTTTATTCTCTCTTTTAACAAAAGGCCATGCATTTTCATTTTATATTTTGCTCCTAAATTATGTAGCCAGCCCTCTCTGAAAGTTAAGATATGAGTCATTTTCTTGGTTTTGTTTTAAGATTTATTTATTTATCTGAAAGAAAGAGAGAGAGAGATCATGAGCAAAGGGCAGGAGTAGAGAGATAAGCAGACTCCCCCACTGAGCAGGGAGCCCTGTGTGGGACTTGATCCCAGGACTCTGGAATCATGACCTGACCTGAAGGCACACACTTGACTGACCATCCAGGTGCCCAGGACATGAGTCATTTATATTAAAGTCTGAAAGAGGATTTACTAGCCAGAGAGGTACTGATATTATGGAACTTTTTCATTTACTACTGTTTTTTGTGGAATTCTACAAAGTGAAACAGTAGGAATAGGTAGAATACAAACTCCAAGCCATACCTTACTCTCATCCATACTATATAACAGGTGAAATTGGGATTTAATTTTTATAAAAAATACATGCAAAGGCCAAGGATTCTTTTATTTTCTGTAAGAATTTTACTAGAAGATTTAGAACGCAGAACAATGTTCTATTTTTCTAAACTTAGATGTGAGGAAATTCATTGTACATATACTCTATGCTTCGGAATCTCCATCATGTTCTTCACAAATTATGACATTGCTTAGAGACCAGATTTTTTATGACTATTTTTTAGAGCAATTTTAAATTCCCAGCAAAATTGAGGGGCAATAAAATCTTTAAAAAAAAAAGTACAGAGATTTCCCATATATTCCCTGCCTCCACACATGTATAGCTTCCCCATTATCAGCATCCCCTACCAGAGGGGTACATTAGCTACAACTGATGAACCTATATTGGCAAGTCCTTTCCATCCTAAGTCCATGGTTTACATTATGGCTTACTCCCAGTGATGGTCTATAGATTTGGACAAATATGTTATTAAACATATCCATCGTATGGTATAACAAAGTGTTTTCACTGCTCTAAAAATCGTTTGTGTTTACCTATTCATTCTACCACTTATATCCCTTGCAACCACCGATCTTTTTACAATCTTCCCAGTTTTGCCTTTCGCAGACATCATACAGTTGGAATCATATAGTAGGTAGCCTTTTTACATTGGCTGCTCTCACTTAGTAATGTGCATTTAAGTTTCCTCATGGCATTTCCTGACTTGATAGTTCATTTATGAGATGTGGTTTTAAATTCAGATTTTCTTTCATTTACTATTCGGTATAGATTGGGCATGCAGTAAGTATACAAAGATAAACTAGTTATGACTCCAACCTGATGGACTTTGTGGTTCAGAAGGAAAGACAGGCAGACAGACTAGAAGTGAGAATGTGCATAAGAAAGTGTTGTCTGATTGCTGTTGCTAGGACTTCTAACACTATGTTGAATAGTAGTGGTGAGAGTGGGCATCCTTGCCTTGTTCCTGATCTCAGAGGAAAGGCTGTCAGTTTTTCCCCATTGAGGATGATATTCACTGTGGGTTTTTCATAGATAGATTTTATGAGGTTGAGGAATGTTCCCTCTATCCCTATACTTTGGAGAGTTTTGATCAGGAACGGATGTTGTATTTTGTCAAATGTCTTTTCTGCATCAATTGAGAGTACCATGTGGTTTTTCTCTCTTCTCTTATTGATTTGTTCTATCACGTTGATTGTTTTGCGAGTGTTAAACCACCCCTGCATCCCTGGGATAAAACCCACCTGGTCATGGTGGATAATCTTTTTAATGTATTGTTGGATCCTGTTAGCAAGGATCTTGTTGAGAATCTTGGCATCCGTA
>PITA01017905.1:0-42039 GCA_004023965.1 Spilogale gracilis
GGGTCTCCGGGGTCATGACCTGAGCCGAAGGCAGTCGCCCAACCAACTGAGCCACCCAGGCGCCCCTGTGATTTCTACTTTTTACAGATCATTATCTAAGGCAGATAACAACATTGCCATAGCAAAATGACATTAAGAATATTAAATATATAATAACCAAACTATAGAAAGAGCCCAAATATCCATCAACCATCAACCGATGAATGGGTAAAGAAGATGTGGTGTATATATGTGTGTATATATATACACAAACACACACACACACACACACACACAGTGGAATACTACTCAGCCAACAGAAAGACTGAAATCTTGCCATTTGCAGTGATGTGGATGGAGCTAGAGAGTATAATGCTAAGTAAAATAAGTCAGAGAAAGACAAATACCATGATTTCACTCATAGGTGAAATTTAAAAAACAAAATGGATAAACATACAGGACAGGGGGAAAAGAGAAAGAAACAAATCATGAGAGACTCTTAATGATAGAGAACAAACAGGGTTGATGGAAGAAAGTGGGTGGGGGATGAGCTGGTGGGTGATGGGTATTAAGGAGGATACTTGCTATGATGAGCACAGGGTGTTCTGTGTAAATGATGAACCACTGAACTCTACACCTAAAGCAAATATTGAACTGTATTGTCAACTAATTAGAATTTTTATTAAAAAAAACACATTAAATGTGTAGATAATGAAAGGATGTGAAGTTCATAGAAGGAATAAGAAATGTTTGCCTTGTAATTCATTCAGCAAAAAAAAAGAATTGAGTCCCTGTTTTCAATATATCAGACACTATCATCTGTGCTAAGGATACAGCAGTGAGCAAGACGAGTTGTCCCTGCTGTTATAGAGCTTAGAGGCCAAGTCCAACAGGGGAGACAAACATTAAACACCTAATTAATTAATCATTTATCTAAACTGTGGTAAGTGACTTGAAGGAAAACTACAGGGTTCTTTGCTTTAGAATAGAAGGCAGAAAGGCCTTCCCTGAGGAAGTGCTGTTGAATTGAGATCTAAAGGATGAGGAGAATTGAGTGAGGATGAGGCAGAAAGCATCCCAGGCAGAAGGACAGTGTATGTAAAGACATTGAGGGAGGAGGAAGCATAGCTCAACTGAGGAACCGAAAGGCCAATGTTGCTGTTGTACTGAGAACAAGAGGGAAGTGGCTTTAGATCTGGTGGTGAGGCAAGCAGATCGTGAGAGGCCTGGGAGATTATATTAAGAATTTAGGTCTTTATCCTAAGAATGAGGAGAAGCAGTTTCAGCTCTCAAATGATCCAAGTTGCATTTTAAAAAGATTTCTTACGGCTGGATAGAGCATAGAGCATGTATCGGAGTGAGGATACAAAGGATTTAGGCAACCCAGTCTGGGGGTTATTGCAACAACCTAGGAAAGTGATGATGGTGGCTTGAACTTTCGTAAGACACAGTAAATACAAAGCTGAGCCAGGGCTGTTGTCCTTGAAGACAGTCAAGTAGAGGAGAGACATTTAGAAACAAGTATGATGTAGTGAGCATTACTAGAGATATATTTATCTCTAGTAATGGAAGCTTGAAAGCTTGGGAAAGAAGGGAGGATGGAAGGTAATTAGTTACCTATTGCTGCATATCAAATTGCCCCAAAACTCAGTAACTTAAAGCAACAAAAATTAACTATCTCACAGTTTCTTTGGTCAGGAATCCAGGTATGGCCTAGATGAATAATTCTGCCTCAGATTTTCTCAGGAGGTTACAGTCAAGCTATCTGCTGCCAGTCTTACCTAAAGGCTTAAATGAAGAGAGATCCACTTTCGTTTACATTCATGTCATTGTGGTCTCTTGAAACATGGATCTCTCCATAGGGCTGCCTCACAACATGGCAGCTGGCTTTCCCCCACATGAATGAGCAAGAAAGAGCAAGAGAGAAAAAGAGTGTGTGAGAGAAAGCATCCATGAACAGAAGCTGCGGTCGCTATAGTCTAATCTCAGAAGTGAGGTCCCAACCCTTCTGCCATACTCATTCATTAGAAGGGTCAATTAGTCCAGTCCATGTTCAAGAGGAGAGGAATACACAAAGATCTGAATACTAGGAGGTGGGGGTCACTGGGAGCCATCCTAGAAGCTGGCTACCACAGCAGGTTTCACAAAAGAGATAGCACTGGAAGTGCTTATATTGGAGTTTTTCAGGAGCATCTCAGGAGGAAGGGCATTCTAGGCAAAGAAAAAGGTATGTGAAAGATACAGAGGTATCTTTCTATAAATTTACTTCTATGATTTCTACTGGTATACTTGCATCTGTGAAAAAAAGATATATACAGGGATAGTCATTGAAGCATTATCATATTACTTTGCTGGGGCTGCCCAAACAAAGTACCACAAACTGAGTAGCTTAAACAATATATGTATTGTCTCAGAGTCCTGGAGGCTAGAAGTCTGAGATCAACGTGTTGGCAGGGTTGGTTCCATCTGATAGCTATAAGAGATGTATCTGTTCTAGGCCTCTTTCCTTGGATTATAGATGACTGCTTTCTCCCTGTGTCTTCTTACCATCTTCCCTCTTAAATGTCTCTGTCCAACTTCGCTCTTCTTATAAGGATACCAGTCATATTGTATTAGGGCCCCCCCCTAAATGACCTCATTTTAACTTGATTATAAGGAACCTATCTCCAAATAAGGTCACATTCTGAGAGATTAAGGGTTAGGACTTCAATATTTGAATTTTAAGGGTAACACAATTAAACCCATAATAATTACATAGTAGGAAAAGAGCAAAAGCAACCTGAATTTCCAACAATAAGGAGTGGCTTAAGTAGATTATGGTATGTCATAAAATGGGAAATGGAGTACTATGTAGCTGTTAAAAAGAGGGACTGAGAAGAAAAAAAGTACAGGGTGGAATAATCTTCAGTATTGTTAAAGGAAAAAGCCAAGTTGCCAAATGATTTGTGAAATGTTAGTATTTATGTGGAAAAACAACAAATAGGATACCTTGGGAAGGAAGGATACCCAAGGAATTGATAATGGTGTCTTTGTCTATGAAGAACTCCTGAGAGGCTAGAACTCAGCACATAGTAGGGAGCCTTCCTTTTTACTATAGACTCCTTTTTAAGATTTTAAAAATCTCCCTGCTCGGCAGGAAGCCTGCTTCTCCCTCTCTCACTCCCCCTGCTTGTGTTCCCTCTCTGGCTGTGTTTCTCTCTGTCAAATAAATAAAATCTTTAAAAAAAAAATTTAATTCTTATGTTACAAACCTGTTTTTTAAGGTTGTGGTGGGGTGTTTTAAGTTATCAATCCTTAAAGAATTTTCTAGTCCAGGATTTTCTAGCATAATCCTAATATTAGATTCAGTTGAGTTCAATAAATGTTCATTGCAATCAGCCAGAAGCTGGGCTGGGTATAAGAGAAACAAAGATGAATACAATATGATCCTGTCCTTGAAAAGCCTATGGTCTAGTAAACCCGAAAACAGAAAAGAAAAAACACAAAAAGTACACAAGTAGAAAATGTCAATACATTGTGGTAAAAGTTATGGTAAAATTGCACACTGGTGCCAACAGAGGAACTCCCAGCCCCGCTGGAGAAGAGGCAACAGCTCTGAAGAATGAGGAGGCATTAGATAAGGGTAGGAAATGATGCTTCAGACAGAGGGAAAAGCATGAGGACTGGTACAGAGGACTCAAAATGGCTCAGGATATTTGGGACTACATGGAATTTAAATATTTCCAATAAAGGCAACTATTTAAGTCAGTGGCTGAAAGATTTTTTTTTTTAAGGTTTTATTTATTTGACAGGGAGAAACACAGCCAGAGAGGGAACACAAGCAGGGGGAGTGAGAGAGGGAGAAGCAGGCTTCCCGCCGAGCAGGGAGCCCAATGTGGGACTCGATCCCCGGTCTCCGGAATCATGACCTGAGCCGAAGGCAGTCGCTCAACCAACTGAACCACCCAGGCGTCCCTGAAAGATTTTTAAAATCTGTTGAGCTTTGTTAATTTTTTCACATGGATATATTAATAGGATCTTTTAAATCCATTGTCCTATCTGATGAATCCTGATTTTTAATTATGGTCACTTGCCTGACAGTAATCTCCTTGTCTTCTGAAATCCTAACATCTAATTACTTACTCAGGTTAGCCCTCAATTACCTCCTATCTTAGAGTGTTTTCAAATTGTTTTATAATTTTGGCTTCCTTCCATCTATTGAGTTCTTACGGTTAGGCATTGTGTTCAGCATTACAGATACTGTTTTATTTAGTCCAAAGCCTAAACTTTTTACCATTACCAACCGCAACTTCTCCCAAACGAGATCATAAACTCCCTGAGGGCAGAAAGCAAAGTTTAAATGCTTTCCCTTCTCACAGTTTCCCTACCTAGTCTCTCTCCCACTTAAATACCTGCGTGTATAACTTCCTTTGACCTTATACTCCCTCCAGCTTTTGTCTGATTTTTTTGTTTCCCACTCTAACAAAACTCAGAAGAACTGTCTATACTAGCTGGCTTTCTCACCCCATTGGGCTCTCATCCCCTCCATATACCGAAATGTCTGCTATCAAGTCACTGTTGACCTGCATCTTGCCAGAGTCAGGTCAACTCTCTGTCCTCATCCTTCTGCACCACTCAGCAGTTTTGGACATTAGTGATCACTCTCTCCTGGAAACACTTTGCTCTTAAGACTTTCATGATGCCAGGTCCACTTTGTTTTCCTTCAACCTTCCTGTTTGCATCTCAGTCTCTTTACAGTCTCTTCCTCTTTATCAGACTTCCAAAGGTAGGAGTGCCCCAAGACCTAGTCTTCAACTCTTTTTTTTTTTTTTTTAACTGTCTAACTTTGTGATCTCGTCAAGTCCCCTGGTTTTAAATACCATTCCTAGGCCAATGATTCTCAAATTTATATCTCCAGTACCTGACTTTTCCCCTGAAGTCTAGACTTGTGTAACCATCTACTTGATATTTCCATTTGAATGTTGAATGGAGAACTCAAAATTAAGAGGCACAGATTAAAAACTTTCAATTAGGGGTGCCTGGGTGGCTCAGTTGGTTAAGCGACTGCCTTCCGCTCAGGTCATGATCTTGGAGACCCAGGATCGAGCCCCACATCGGGCTCTCTGCTCAGCCGGAAGCCTGCTTCTCCCTCTCTCACTTCCCCTGCTTGTGTTCCCTCTCTGGCTGTGTTTCTTTCTGTCAAATAAATAAATAATATCTTTATTAAAAAAAAACAACTTCCAATTATGGGACACCTGGGTGGCTCAGAATGTGTCAATTAGAAAGGTAAGAGTAAGTGTGGTTTGAAAGATGGGGCATAAAGACACCTGGGTAGCTCAGTTGTCTAAGTGTCTGCCTTAGGCTCATGTCATGATCCCATGGTCCTGGGACTGTCCTGCATCTGGCTCCTGGCGCAGTGGGGGGCCTGCTTCTTCCTCTGCCTGCTGCTTCCCATGCTTGTAATCTTTCTCCTCTGGAAATAAGTAAATAAATAAAAATCATTTAAAAAAAGCAAAACTCTCAATTATTACCCCAGATCTGTTCCCTACTTCCTCATCAGCTCCCTCCTCCTATCCATCTCCATAATCGGCACCATCACCCCAGTCATATAGGCCAAAAGGCTACTGGCCTCAGAGGAAGACGGCACCTAGGTGGACACTGCTTCTCAATTATGCATGTCAGGAAACTTCACTATTTTAGAGTAGTCATGGCTGTTCAGGCTCTTGGGCCTGATTCAGACAAATCTAACTCCTAAAAGATTGATATATAACCTAAAATGCCATTTTAAAATTTCTAGTGATGTCTACAGTGCTATACTGACAATGCTTGTGTCTGATATGAACAGGATCTCTTGTAAAGACCTAGGGAAGCCTAATTAGTAATTAAAAGTCTGCTCAATTGAACACAGAATTTAAAACAAAAGGTTAGGAGTTGTTCTTGATTCCTCCCATTTCCTCACATTTCAATCGGTAAATTCTACTCACTCTACCTCCAAAATACACCATAGTAGTATCTAAGTTGACCCTCCTTGCCATTTCACTGCTGTAATCTGTTATAAGCTACCATCTTAATGGGCCTTCCTTTATCCCTTCTTGCTCCATTAAATTTCTTTTCCAAGCAGTAACTGGAATGATTTTAAATGGTAAATCAGATCACCTTACTCCTAACTAAAACTGTCATAGCTTTCCATTGCGCTGAGAATAAACCTTGGCTTTACTTACAAAGTCTTGCACAATCTGATCCCTGTTTCCTTCCCCTGAGCGGCTCTGCACCTTGCTTACTATGTTTCAGCAGTAGTGGCCTTCTTTCCATTCTGAAGTAGGTAAGAACAGGTGAGCTCAGTCCTGCTGTAAGGACTTCACAAGCTATTCCCTTCACCAGGAATGCTGTCCTTTAGGTTTGGCTGGCTCCTTTTTGTCATTCAGATCTCTGCTTAAATATCACCTGCTTAAGGGCACCTGGGTGGCTCATTGGGTTAAGCATTTGGCTCACCCATGACCCAGGGTCACCATATCAGGGTCATGATCTCAGGGTTATGAGATCAAGCCTTGCATAGGGCTCTGCGCCCAGCATGGAGTCTGCTCGAAATCCTCACCCTCTTCTTTTCCCTCTCCCACTGCTCATGTACACATGTTCTCTCTCTCTCTCCCTCTAAAATAAAATAAATAAAATCTTCAAAAAAAAAAAGATATCACCTGCTTAGAACTTCTCTGCTGCCCAATAATATAGCCATCTGGTTCTCATGTATGTAATATTACCTTTTTTTTTTTTTAAGATTTTTTATTTATTTGACAGAGAGAAACACAGCCAGAGAGGGAACACAAGCAGGGGGAGTGAGAGAGGGAGAAGCAGGCTTCCTGCCTAGCAGGGAGCCCAATGTGGGACTCGATCCTGGGTCGATGGGATCAAGACCTGAGCCGAAGGCAGCCGCCCAGCCAACTGAGCCACCCGGGCACCCCAACATACCTTATTTTAATGCTCTGTGAAGCATCAATCACCTCCTTATACTTTAAAAAATATATTTTAGTTCATGTTTGTCTTCTACACTGGAAGGTAAGCTCAATGACAGTGGGGGCTCTGTCTTGTTCACCACAAATTCCTATACATTTAGAGCAGTGCCTGGCACAGAGCAGGAATTTAATAATTATTGATTGAAAAAATGAGTGAATTTACTTCTATTTATATTGAATCTCTCCCCCTTCCAGTTAAAAAGACAGTTAAGGGGTGCCTGGGTGGCTCAGAGGGTTAAGCCTCTTCCTTCAGCTCAGGTCATGATCTCAGGGTCCTGGGATCGAGCCCCACATCTGGTCTCTGTGCAGCAGGGAGCCTGCTTCCCCCTCTTCCTCTGCCTGCCTCTCAGCCTATTTATGATCTTTCTCTCTGTCAAATAAATAAAATGTTTTAAAAAAATTTTTAAAGACAGTAAAACCCATGTGTTAAGGGACATAGAAGTGATTCTGAATTATGAAAGAAAATATTATTTAAATGAAAGTCCTGCTTTGTAAACCCAGAGTGGAGAGAATTTATACTGCCACTGAAGCATGAAAGAAAATTCAGTTAAGAGTACTATTATAAAACATAAGTTGGAAACTTTTCAAGGAAGAACTATCAACTACTTTCTTCATGTGCTTCCAAAAGGGTATCAATTTTGTGCATCATAAAAGTTACGTGTGTAGGGAATGACTCATAAGAGAAATAGCCATCCTACTCTTTTCTCTCCTCCTCTCCCCTCCCTATAAATACCATAAAGAAACAGCTATGATAGGCACTTGAAAGAGCAGCTAACATTTTCTGAGAGCTCACTTGTGTGGTAGACTCTAAGAGTCTAATGGATTAGTGGATTGACATTTGTTCTTCACAACAATCCTACAAGGAAGGAATAATAATTCCCATTTTACAGATAGGAGGCACAGAGGGGCGAAGGAACTTATCTGGGTCATACAATGAATGGCAGAGCAGGGCAAGCTGATCCCAGTGCCCAAGCTCTTAATCATCTACCATATTCTTCTAGGAGGTGGCATTTCAATGAATGGGCATGAATATTTGTCACCACTGCAGTCCTCTTTGAGACTACGGAGGAGGCTACGGAAAAATACATGAGGATGTGGAGGTAAGTGTCAAACCAAATAACCCACAGGTTTTTCCTTTTTGAACCATGGACCCTTTGCCAATCAGGCAAAGTCTACAGACTCTTTTTTGAATTAATGTTTTTACAATCAAAGCTAAAGTACAACTGAAAACCAATTACACTAAAACATATTCTCAAAATATTAAGTCAGCATTTGGAATAATAATATACATGTTTCCTTAAGGTACTGAGTAAGATCTAATACCAGGTCTAGTGACTACCATATTTTGTAGTAGTATGGGCATAAACAGTTCAAGATATTTGTAACTGCTATAATGTGACATAGAAATATGTCCTGGGATATTTATTGGTGACAAAGTCAGATACTGCTAATACTACTGTGACTTGTTGCCTACATTAATAATGGAAGGAATTGATAAGCTTCTGTTTAATAAAAGAGGTTAATAAAAATAAAGATGTTATTTTTTTCTTAAGTTTTAATTTAAATTCTAGTTAGTTAACATTACTTTTGGGTATACAATATAGTGATTCCACACTTCCATACAAGACCAGGGGGTCAGCACAACAGGTGCACACCTTAATCCCCATCACCTATTTAACCCATCCTTCCCATCTTGCCCTGTATTCCTCCACCCCTGGAACCTCAATTTCTTCTCTATAATTAACAGTCTGTTTCTTGGCTTACCTCTCTCTTGTTTTTCCCTTTGCTCATTTGCTTTGTTTCTTGAATTTACATATTAGTGACATTATATGGTATATGTCTTTCTCTGACTTATTTTACTTAGCATAATACTCTCTAGCTAAAAAGTTTTTAGCAGCATTATCTATAATAGCATAATTATAGAACAGCCCAAGTGGCCATCAATTGGTGAATGGATAAAGAAGATGGGCAAATATATATATATTTAAAAGTTTTTATTTATGGGGCGCCTGGGTGGCTCAGTTGGTTAAGCAACTGCCTTCAGCTCAGGTCATGATCCCGGAGACCTGGAATCGAGTCCCACATCGGGCTTCCTGCTCGGCGGGAAGCCTGCTTCTCCCTCTCTCACTCCCCCTGCTTGTGTTCCCTCTCTAGCAACACAGCTTCCCGCCGAGCAGGGAGCTCCATGAGGGGCTTGACTCCGGGATTCTGGGATCACGACCTGAGCCGAAGGCAGACACTTAAGGTCTGAGCCACCCAGGTGCCTCTATTTCTATTTCTATCTCTATCTCTATCTCTATCTCTATCTCTATCTCTATCTATATCTATATCTATATCTATATCTATATCTATATCATCTATATCTATATCTATCTATACCTGTATCTATGTCTATATCTATATAATATATAATATATATGGCTAAATATTATTCAGCCATAAAAAAGAATGAAATCTTGCCATTTGCAATGACATGGATGGAGCTAGAGAGCATTATGGTAAGGGATCATAGTTTTTATTTCATTTTTTAATTTTTTAAAAAGATTTTATCTATTTTGGAGAGAGAGTGTGAGCATGAGTTGGGGGAGGGGCAGAGGGAGAAGGAGAGGGAGAATCTCCCACATACTCATACTCTGCTGCGAGCACAGAACCCAGTGAAAGGCTCAATCCCAGGACCCTGAGATCATGACCTGAGCTGAAATCAAGACTCTGGTGCTCAGCCAACTAGGTCATCCAAGTGTCCCAGGAATCATAGTTGTTTTTTAAAAAAAATCTTTAGGGGGCGCCTGGGTGGCTCAGTTGGTTAAGCGACTGCCTTCGGCTCAGGTCATGATCCTGGAGACCCCAGATCAAGTCCCGCATTGGGCTCCCTACTCGGTGGGAGGCCTGCTTCTCCCTCTCTCACTCCCCCTGCTTGTGTTCCCTCTCTGGCTGTGTTTCTCTCTGTCAAATAAATAAAATCTTTAAAAAAAAATTTTTTTTTCCCTGCTGAGCAGAAAGCTCGATGTGGGACTTGATCCCAGGACCCTGAGATCATGACCTGAGCCAAAGGCAAAGACTTAACCCTCTGAGCCACCCAGGTGCCCAGGATCATAGTTTTTAAATATAAAACTGGCCAGAGTCCCAATTGGGAAGTAGATGCCACCCTCAAAGCATTTTGATAACTAAGACTCCAATTCCTAGAGGTTTTTCTCTAGAGAAAAGAGAAAAATTCCAAAACAACACAGTTTCAATGAAAACAGCTTGGATCCAGAAGGAATCAGAGCAAAAGCCAGCACAGTTTCAGTAGGAACAGCCTGGTTATGAAGGAATCAGACCAAAGGGTAACATAGCTTAAATAGGAAGACTCTAAGGCCAGTGCAGTTCCAACAGCAACATTGAGACTGGGTAAAGGAGTCAGAACAAACGTCAGATGAGTACTCTAAGGAAAAAAATAAAATAAGAAATAAAAATCTTAAAACAGATTCCAAATAAAATGCAGAGAGCTCAAACACAAAAAGAGTGGCTCTTGAAAGCCAGAAGAGTCACCCTCAAACTCCAAGGTTGGTGTGAAACAAGGGAGCCTAATTGGCTCTGTGGGTACTGGCACCAGTTTGCTCACCAGCTTCGGAGTTGTTGGGGGTCTTCTCTGAATCGTTTTGATCACCAAGTAATGACCACCTTACAAATAAAACTGTGTTATTTTATAAGTACAAATTTTTTTCAGGAACAACCGGGATTTGAAATCTAGGTAAGCAAGCTACAGCAAAACTGTAGGCATATGTCTAGAGAGCAAAGGAGAGGATTACTCTTTTATAGAAGAAAGGTGGGGGGCACCTGGGTGGCTCAGTTGGTTAAGCGACTGCCTTCGGCTCAGGTCATGATCCCGGAGACCCGGGATTGAGCCCCAGATTGGGCTTCCTGCTCGGCGGGTCGCCTGATTCTCCCTCTCTCGCTCCCCCTGTTTGTGTTTCCTCTCTCGCTGTGTTTCTCTCTATCAAATAAATAAATAAAATTTGTAAAAAAAAAAAAAAACATTAGAAGAAAGGTGGGGGAGTTGGGAGGACTGTCATAAACAATAGGTCTGTTGGTGTAAAGTAAGAGTTCTAAATATAGTAGCTTTTCCTTGTCTGAGTTGTGACCATGTCTCAATGGCTGGACTGTTCTTCTCAGCTGTTTTCCCTTCTGCTGGCGTAGTAAAGTAATATCCATGTACAACATGAGCCTTCCTGGTCAGTCTGAAACCATAGGCAGGTTTCCTTGGATTGGTCCCAAGGTTTGGAGCCTTCAGGGCTCACTGGGGCCTCAGGTAGGAAGACAAGGCAGGAGGTGTGGTGATGAAGGAAAGTACACATGAACCAGCCTTTCCCAACCCACAGGCAGGTTCCCTAGGATCAGTCTGGTATATGAACACTCAGTGCTCTTCAGGGCCAAAGGTGGGGACAAAGGGCAGGTGGAGAGTGGGCGGGCACCACTGCCAACCCTGTGGGGCAGGGACCAGAATGGTAGCCTCTATGATTGCTGGGCTTTTGTGGGTGTAAAGGTACCACCAAGGCCACAACCACCACACAGCCTGTGAGCTCTGATGGGCCAGGTGCAGGAGGGTCTTTGCTAGCCTCTGAGGGCTGTCATGTCACTCCACCAACCCCAAGATGCAATTTTTTTTCCCCATCCCCAGGCCATCATAGGCTTTCTGAGTTTTGTGCATGGATTTCTTGGGGGTTACTTAGTGGGAGAGGAGATCTATAGACCTCAGGCTAAGAATCACTATCAGCCAAACTTAGGAGCAGTTTCTGGGTATAGTGTGGTAACCCAGTGTATGGACAAGAAGTGGATAAAGAACTGACTAGGCAACTGACCAGGAATTTCTGGATTCAGCAGTATGGACTGATCACTAACTCCCAAGCCTGTTGATTGACAATGCAAAATTAAATGAATTAAAACTTGTTCTGTGATATCTGAGAATAATTTTTTAAAAGATATTTTTATCTGACAGTGAGAGAGAGAGAGAGAAAGAGAGAGAGAACGCTCTTGGGAGCACACGAGGAAGGGGAGGGGCTGACAGAGGAGGAGGGAGAACAGGCTCCCTGCTGGGAGAGAGCCTGGGATCATGACCCTAGTCGAAGGCAGACACTTAACTGATGGAGCCATGCAGGTGTCCCTGAGAATAATTTCTTAAATGTTTCTAACATTTCCTGAAATATAGTTAATTATAACCTGAATTTTAAAAATTAAAGCAAATTTGGAGAAAAATTAAATATAAATGGACAGGAGTCTATTTTTGCCATTCTGAGGATCTATAGCTTTGGTACAAATGAGTGCCTTTCATTGGTCAGTGCACTGTGATGGCAAGCCTTCTTCATTTTGTCACTTTCTACTTCCCAGGAACTTCAAAAGTGGTTAGCAAATAACAATATGGAGATCAGAGAAGAATAATTTCAGAGTATGTGTGGGACAACCCAAGATGACCAGAAATATACTAAAGTCCTATGGTGCTGGGGGCACAGATCAGCACAATGTGGACAGTAACATAAATGTGATGTCATTTACTACTAGAATTTGAATAGTCAGAAGAAATTTGAATTATGTTGAAACTATATCTTCCTATTACTAGGAAGCTTTGTAATAATAACAATTTCTAACATTAATTGAATACTTTCTATGTGTCAGGCACAGTTTGAAGCACTCCTTATGCACTAACATTTTTAATTCTTAGAGCACACTTTGGAGCTAAGTGCTATCATCCTCATTTTACGGTTAAGGAGACGAAGATACAGAGACGTAGTATATTCTTGACTCTACTTAAATGCTATATTGACTGTATCCTAGCTACTCTAAACTTTGAAATCTTGGTGGCTTTACACAAGAGACAGTTATTTCTCTCCCACACAAGCCCACTAAGAGTGGGATGTTGAGGGACCTAGCCTGATGGAAAGATATACCATTTTCAATACATCACATCCGAGGTCACTCCGAGGTTTCTTGCACTACACTAAAGGTGAAATACATCCAGCCCCACTGGCTGGAACTCACTTGCCCACACCTAACTGCAAGGGAGGCTGGGAAATGTAGTTGAATTGTGGGCCCAAAGCGAAAGGAAACTGGTTTAGTGAGGAGCTAGATGGTATCTGTCATCAACAATCAGATAACTCTCTAGGTTAAGCAGAAAGCTTCCCTTTTATTTTCAAAATACGCTCCTTGGGTGCCTGGGTGGCTCAGTGGGTTAAGCGGATGCCTTCAGCTCAGGTCATGATCCTAGGGTCCTGGGATAAAGCCCTGTATGGAGCTCCTTGCTCAGCAGGGAGTCTGCTTCTCTCCTGCCTGGACTTGCCCTCTCCCTCTTTCTCTTCTTTCTTTATGTAAATATTTTATTTATTTATTTAACAGAGAGACACAGCGAGAGAGGGAACATGGGTGGGGGGGGGGGAGTGGGAGAAGCAGGCAAGATTTATATCCCTGCTAGAATAAGCTGTGCAGTTGGACTGCCTCTGCTCCCTTGTAGAATTGCTTTTACTGAGCTGCACTTTGGCTTTATACACTGAAGTTAGTTATAGACAATGACCCAGAAATCTTGCTGTTGTATTTACTGTAGGGATATTGTTGAGGACTTTGACCGTTATGTCATAAGATGACTCATAATGAAGCAACATTTTTCTCAGAATTTATTATAAGGAAGCTACATGTTTTCTTAAAAGAATTACTTCATTTTTATTATAGGGACTTTGAATTTCATAATAGTTCACATTTTCCTATTGCTTTGTTCCTGGAAGCCAGAATCCAAGATTCAGTCGAGATCTAGTTGTTGTTCAGAACTGTATAACATGCATTTTTGGTATGTTAATACTAACAGTTGACTTTAGTATATTTTCCTTCTCCTGTTTGCCTTTAACTTCTCACCTCAACCCCAATTATTTAACTTATGTATTTCCTGTTATATTTCTATAAGTTTCTTTTGGTCCTTTTGGAACATATAAACTATTTACATCTTTGAGAATGTATTTGCATGTGTCTCTCTCTATATATAAAGTAATGCTCAAGTATTTGAGTTTTTAATAATTTGGTTAGTGGATTAGAGAAATACTGAAGGTATCCAGTAGCAAATGGATTTCATAGGGATTTAAATAGTCTCTTGTGATATTGCTGAGGGCAATGGTGGCAGAAAGTCAAGAAGGGAGGTAGAAAGGGAGCTTACATTTATTGAGAGCTGCTTAGATTAGGCAAGATAAGAACCAGTGAATGAAGTGATAGGAAGGAGGATTTCAGCTCACTTCTTTAATAAAAAGGGCAAGTCAAGAATAGAATGAGTTTCCTTAGAAGGGCCATTCACTCCACAAAATGTATTGAACACATGCTAGGCATAGTCTTGCACTAGAGATGGAGCATGAATAAGACCTGGTCACTGTTCTTACAGTATCGACAGTCTACTGGAGGCTGGGAGGCATCTATTTCAGATGTTCTATTAGGCCTGGAGTCAGGGATTCTAGCCCTGGGCAGAAGCCAGATTCAGGGGGTAGGAAAAGGAAATAAGTGAACATTGGTTGAGGGCTTACTGTTTGTCAGGCACCATTCAAAGCACGACACACGGCCTCCATGTTTCCTTAAGACCTGTAGATCCGGGGCACCTGGGTGGCTCAATTGGTTAAGCAACTGCCTTCGGCTCAGGTCATGATCCCGGAGACCCAGGATCCAGCCCCTCATCAGGCTCCCTGCTCGGCGGGAAGCCTGCTTCTCCCTCTCTCACTCCCTCTACTTGTGTTCCCTCTCTGGCTG
Source organism: Spilogale gracilis (assembly GCA_004023965.1). Taxonomy (NCBI): domain Eukaryota; kingdom Metazoa; phylum Chordata; class Mammalia; order Carnivora; family Mephitidae; genus Spilogale; species Spilogale gracilis. Next base: position 14,718 of record PITA01017905.1, read on the forward strand.
TGTTTCTCTCTGTCAAAATAAAAAAAAAAAAAAAAAGACCTGCAGATCCTTGAGGGGAGGAACACTGTAGTACTCTTGGGTTCCCTGGGGCACTGAGTATTGCTGTGCACATAGGAGACACTGATTAATGATATCATTCGAGTGCTTCAGTGGTAATGAGATGCTAATAGCACACTTGCGCTCATTACACAGATGGTAAAATGAAAATTAAGAATAACACAAAAAATGGGGCACTTGACTGGCTGAGTTGGTAGAGCATGTAACTCTTGATCTTGGAGTTGAAAGTTTGAGTCCCATTTTGGGTGTAGAGATTATTTAAAAATGTGAAATCTAAAAAAAATAATAACACAATAAAACAAGCTAAATTGTTTTTCAGAGGCCACTTTTTACAGTTGTCGTCAAAGCTGGATTTATAGTTAGGAAATATTACCTTATATTCCTGGGCATAGATTTCAAAGCCACACCTCTCCTTCCAAATACATGAGGTAACTGTAATTGCTACATAGCCAGTCATTATAGGAATGCTGAAAAGTTATAGCTACAACTATGCCACCTGTAATAAGAAACTTGATGAAAACTCCAGATACTCTTTTAAATATGCCACAAGTCTTTTTTCCTCTACCTTTACAAAAATGAATTTTTTAAAAAACAGGGAGATATTTTATACATTTGATAATATTACCATACATCTAAGAAATGCTCAACACCTGTAAGCACACACCCAAGAAACAGCGGCAAATAGGAATTCAAAGTATACTGGATGTTACTATGATGTCCAACCCCCTGTTGTGATTCTGCACAGTTGGGTTAAATGTCAGTGTTCACTTCATGCCTGTTCTCTGTCATGAACTTCCCACTTGTTGGATGATCCATATCAGTGGCTTAATGGACACACACACACATTGTATATGAAGGGTAGACTGCAAGGAAAATACCCTATGATTGATAGTGGTTATTTTCACATGGTAGGATGTCAGTATTTTCAAATCGTCTATATTCGATTTTTCTCTAAGACAAATGATTAGTGAATAAATATAATAGGGTACTTTGCCTGGGAAAGAATATGTACCCCTAATAAAGTTTGCTTTAAATAATGTACAAAACTTTAGGAAAGATATGACAAATATAGTAGCAGCATATGTGGATCCTGGGGGAAGAAATGGTCTTGAGAGAAGTCACAAAAATACTGGCATTTTACCTGAACTTCAAACAGGCAGGAAGTGTCGTGGGACTCTGATTACAACATAGCATGCATTTTTAGTGTTTGCCCTTTTTTAGATTGACTGTTTCACATTTATCAGTTCCTCCTTAGCTGGAAAGCCAAAGGCTCTGTTTCTCATTACTTCCCTGCTCCTCTCCTTTGCCTTACCAAGGAGGACGGTGCAACAACAGCTCACTCCATCCGTATTAACCACCCACACCACACACTTTTGCCCCCGCCCACATAACAAGTGCCCTGAGTGATGTCTGAGTGGCAGCATCACTGTCCCGGCAGTTATTCTGCATCTCTTTAGGTCTCGATATGAAGAACTTTCCAATTCCTAGGCAGAGGAAGAAGCCCCAGCTCTCCCTAATGTCAACTCACTTTTCTTTGTCTAAGATAGAAACCTTATGTCATTCTGTTTTAATAGAATAAAGATATGAAAACCTGAGCTGATGCATCCCAGAGGATATATACAGTTTGCTTGGTGCCAAGACTTTTGAACCAGAGTCTATACCAACTGCTACCTGAGTTGAAGGGCATTGAAGAAATGGTATCATCAGTTACAAACTGAATGGTAGCTAGCATATTCCTCAGCAGAAACTTCTCTCTTTGAAAAAGAATTTTAGGCACAGGCAACAACCTCTTCAACCTCAGCTGCAGCAACTTCTTCCTAGAAACATTGCCAAAGGCAAGGGAAGTAAGGGCAAAAATGAACTATTGGGACTTCATCAAGTTCAAAAGCTTTTGCGCACACACACACACACACACACACACACACACACACACAAAAGCTTTTGCACAGTAAAGGAAACAGTCAACAAAACCGAAAGACAACTGACAGAATGGGAGAAAATATTTGCAAGTGACATATCAGATAAAGGGCTAGTATCCAAAATCTATAAAGAGCTTATCAAACTCAACACCCAAAGAACAAATAATCCAATCAAGAAATGGGCAGAAGACATGAACAGACATTTCTCCAAAGAAGACATCCAAATGGCCAACAGACACATGCTCAACATCACTCAGTATCAGGGAAATACAAATCAAAACCACTGTGAGATACCACCTTACACCAGTCAGAATGGCTAAAATTAACCAGTCAGGAAACAACCGGTGTGGGTGAGGATGCAGAGAAAAGGGAACCCTCCTACACTGTTGGTGGGAATGCAAGCTGGAACAGCCACTCTGGAAAGCAGTATGGAGATTTCTCAAAAAGTTGAAAATAGAGCTACCCTATGACCCAGCAATTGCACTATTGGGTATTTACCCCAGAGATACAAATGTAGTGATCTGAAGGGGCTCGTACCCCCCAGTGTTTACAGCAGCAATGTCCACAATAGCCAAACTATGGAAAGAGCCCAGATGTTGAACAACAGATGAATGGATAAAGAAGATGTGATACACACACACACACACACACACACACACACACACACACACACTGGAATACTATGCAGCCATCAAAACCCCCCAAATCTTGCCATTTGCAACAATGTGGGTGGAACTAGAGGCTATTATGCTAAGCGAAATAAGTCAATCAGAGAAAGAGAATTATCATATGATCTCACTGGTATGAGGAATTTGACAAACAGTACAGAGGATCAGGGGAAGGGAGGGAAAATGAAACAAGACGAAACAAGAGAGCGGGACAAACAAGAGACTCTGAATCTCAGGAAACAAACTGAGGGTCGCTGGAGAAGAGGGGGGTGGGAGGGATGTGGTGAAATTAGGGAGGGTATGTGCTATGGTGAATGCTGTGAATTGTGTAAGACTGATGAATCACAGATCTGTACCCCTAAACAAACAAGAATATAGAAAATGAACAATAAATTAAGCTCATTTTTAATTAATTAGAAAATATAAACTAGAAAATAGGAAATAAATAAGCCAAAACTACGTTCTTTAAAAAGACTACTGAAATTGATAAGCTTTGGAAACAGTGATCAAGAAAAAAAGAAGAGAAAGGCAAAATTTACCAATATCAAGAATGAGAGTGAAAATGGTTTTATCACCAAACAATATTTGTGTACCTCTCTGTTCTTCAACTAACATTCCACTGTCTTGTTCTAGTTTCACAAGTTGAATGAAAGTAGAAAAAATTTAAAGATTTTTTTTTTTTAAGATTTTACTTATCTGTTTGACAGAGAGAAACACAACCAGAGAGGGAACACAAGCAGAGGGACTGAGAGAGGGAGAAGCAGGCTTCCTGCCAAGCAGGAAGCCCGATGGTGGGGCTCGATCCCGAGTCTCCAGGATCATGACCTGAGCCGAAGGCAGTTGCTCAACCAACTGAGCCACTCAGGTGCCCCGAAAAAATTTAAAAGAAAAAGAATTTTAGTGGCACCTTGGTGACTCAGTCGGTTGGGTGACTGCCTTCAGCTCAGGTCATGATTTCTAGGTCCTGGGATTGAGCCCCACATTGGGCTCCCCAGGGGGAGCCAAGGGGTCTGCATCTCCCTCTCCCTCTGCCTCTCCCCCTGCTCATGCTCTCTCTCTCTCTCTCTCTCTCTATCTCTATCTCTCTCTCTATCTCTATCTCTTGGTCTCAAATGAATAAATAAAATATTTTTTTAAAAAAAGAATTTCGTATTTGCTGATCAGAATGGATTTGAGAGATTTTCCATGAAAAGCTAAGCCTTTTTCCATAGGTTTTTTTTTTAATTTTATTTTTTTCCAAGTTATTTTTAAATTTTTACTAAGTATAATGTATTATTTGCTTCAGGGGTACCAGTCTGTGAATCATCAGTCTTACACAATTCACAGAATTTACCATAGCACATACCCTCCTCAATGTCCATCACGCAGCCACCCGATTCCTCCCATCCTCTCCCCTCCAGCAACCCTCAGTTTGTCTCCTGAAATTAAGAGTCTCTTATGGTTTGTCTTCCTCTCTGGTTTTGTCTTGTTTCATTTTTTCTCTCTATTATTTTTTATTAAAGTATAATTAACATACGGTGTTATAGTAGTTTCAGGTGTACAATATAATGATTCAATAATTCTGTATATCATTCAGTGCTCATTCACATAAGTGGACTCTTAATCTCCTTTATCGATTTCACTCACTACCACCTCCCCACCTCCCCTCTGGCAACTACCAGTTTGTTCCTGCGTTTAAAAGCCTAATTTTTTGTTTCTCTTTTTCCTTTGTTCATTTGTTTTGTTTCATAAATTCCACATTTGAGTGAAATAATATGATATTTGTCTTTCTCTGACTTATTTCACTTAGCATTATACTGTCTAGGTCTATCCATGTTGTTGCAAATGGTGAGAATTCATTATTTTTTATAGCTGAGTAATATTTTATGATATATATACACCCCATCTCTGTCTATATACCATATCTTCTTTACCCATTTATCTATCGAAGGATGCTTGGGTTGCTGACATATCTTGACTATTATAAATAATGCTCCAGTAAACATAGGACTACATGTATCTTTTTGAATTTGTGTTTTCATTTACTTTGGGTGAATACCTAGTAGGGGAATCACTGGATCATATGGTATTTCTATTTTTAATATTTTGAGGGAAACTCCATACTGTTTTCCACAGTGGCTGCACCAGCGTGTGTTCCAACCAGTAGTGCATTAGGGTTCCTTTTTCTCCACATCCTCACCAACACTCACTATTTTTTATGTTTTAATTTTAGCTATTGTGTAAAGCAATATTTCACTGGTTTTAATTTGCATGTCCTTGATGATGAATGATGTTAAGCATCTTTTCATGTGTCTGTTGACCATCTGTCTTTTTTAGAAAAATGTCTATTCAGGTCCTCTGCCCATTTTTATTTACATAAACATATATATATATATATATATTTAGATTTTATTTATTTGAGAGAGAGAGAAAGTGAGCACAAGCAGGTGGAGGGGCAGAGGGAGAGGGAAAAACAGATTCTGCTGAGCAGGTGTTATCCTAGGACCCTGAGATCATGACCTGAGCCAATGGCAGAAGCTTAATGTACTGAGCCACCAGGCACCCCTCTCTGCCCATTTTTAAATCAAACTATTTGTGTGTGTGTGTGTGTGTGTTCTCTTAGTTCTTTATATATTTTAGATATTAACCCCCCTTATCAGATATAACATTTGCAAGTATTTTCTCCCATTCAGTAGGTTACCTTTTTGTTTTGTTGATGGTTTCCTTTGCTGTACAAAAGCTTTTTATTTTGGTGTAGTCCCAGTAGTTTAATTTGGCTTTCATTTCCCTCACCTAAGGAGACATATCTAGAAAATTGTTCTGTGTTTGATGTCAAAGAAATTACTGCCTATATTTTCTTCTAGAAGTATTATGGTTTCAGGTCTCATATTTAGGTCTTTAATCCATTTTGAGTTTATTTTTGTGTAGGGTGAAAGTGGTCCAGTTTCATGCATTTGCATATAACTCTCTAGTTTTCCCAGCACCGAATGTTGAAGATATTGTCTTTTCCCCATTGTAAATAGTCTTGTCTCTTGTCTTAGATTAATTGACCATATAAGTGTAGGTTTATTTCGGAATCTCTATTCTGTTCCACCGATGGATGTATCTATTTTTGTGCCAGTTTTGATTACATAAAGGAAATGATTTTTAAAGCGGCATTTTACTTTACATCCAGCAGGGGGAGCCAGATCCATGTTGATGAAAAAACAACTCCACCATCCCCTAAAAAAATGCCTTCTAATTTCCAAAGTATTCTATTTCCACCTTCCTTTTGTGTCTGTCCCTGAGCAGTTCTTTCTTTTCTCTCTGAGACCTTAGAACATAAAAACAAAGTTGAAGCATATCACAAAAGGAAGCTTTGACTTTCTTTAGTTCTTTTTAAGGCACAAAATGTCAGTATTCCATCATCCATTTATCTAGTGTTGTTTACCCTGCCTGCTGGTCTGGGGCAGGAGAGTAGACAGCCAGAACAGGAAAGAGTCTGACTAGTGATTGGTGATGGGGCAGCAAATAGGAGAGAACAGCTACCTTCAGGGAGGAAGATATCTTTGAATTGGATCTTAAAGGACCGTTAGTGTTCCTCAGCCAGCCATGGTTGGAATTGGCTCCCCAGACTCTGGGAATAATACCAGCAAATAACAGATGCAGTGTATTTGTAGAACTATCGATAGTAAAAGAGTATTTGAGGGTTGAGGGTAAGTTAAGATAATTCTGGAAAAGCAATCTAAGTGGTGTTTGTTTCAACGATGTTGGATAATAACAATAGTAACTCATATTCATGTTAAACAGATATCTAATATTCCACAATTATATAGCACTTTAAAAGTTTAATTAATTTAATCCTCACACAGTCTGATTATTGTCACCGTTTCCAAATGGACACCTGAGGGAAAATGAGGTTGAATAGCTTGCCCAAGGTCACACAACTTGAGAGGGGTACAGCCAGCGTTTGAGCCCTAGCAGCCTCAGCTCCAGTGTCTGCACCTGATCTAAATAATGGATCTGCATTCTCTCCTTTAATTCTCAACAGATGCTCTCTGAAGTCACTGTGTTAGCATTATGCCCATTTGCTATTTGATATCATTATGCCCTTGTATACACAAACAAAAAAATACGTTATTTCCCCTGTCCATCACCAAAACTGTGTATACCATACACATTGTTTTGCATTTGCTTTTAAAACCTAGTGACGGGGCACCTGGGTGGCTCAGTCAGTTAAGCGTCTGACTCTTGATGTCAGCTCAGGTCATGATCTTGGGGTCAGGACTGAATCCCTGCTGAGCCCCACGTGGGGTTCCATGATCAGTGGGGAGTCTGCTTCTCTCAGTCATCCTCTCCTTCTGTTGCTGTCCCTGTGCTCTCTCTCTCTCTAAAAAAATAATAATAATAAATCTTTAAAACCTAATGCTATATCTTTGGAAAGGCTGCACAGTATTTTTGTGTATGGATGTACTATATTTTCTTTAACCAGTCCCTAGGGTACTGTTAGGTGGTTAATAGTCTTTTCTGTTATAAACAATGAATGGCAAAGAATAAAGGCTTTGTGTGTATGTCATTTCCCACAGGTGCCAGCCTATCTGCAGGATAGAATCGAAGAATGTTTTTGATGGTCAAAAATACCTGAACTTTGATGGACGTTTTCAAATTGCTCTCTGTAGAGGCAGTACTGATATAAATGCCCTCTTGCACTATAAGTGTCTGTATTTTCCCATTTCTTCACCAACAGAGGGTGTTAAGAGAAAAATTCTTATCTTAGTGCAGGTTTAATTTCATTCCCCTGGTTATGAGTCAAGAATCATTTAACATTTCTTTGTGGACTGTTTCTCTGTTTTTCTGTTGGGTTGTTGAGCTTTATATATACATATATTCCAGCTCCTGGCCAAAAACCTACGTGTGATTTCCAAACCCAACTGTAGGCAGTGGCAAAGGCTTTAACTGGGCCGTCCTCGCAGGGGACGGCTGCCCCCACTAGACTGGATTCACAGGCAGTGCCCTGTGATCTCTGAAGGACTTTTCACTCAGGCCTCCCTGGCCAGCCATGCTCATAAACATATCTACCTATCTAGACCAGGAGCCTTCATCTGGAAGTCTCTCTATCTAGGACTTTCCTCAGGGGTCTCTGTTGAGGCCTCCTTATTGGTGGGAAATAAAGGAAGGAGAAACCTTAAAGACACTTTTTTCTCCTCTCTGAATTTCTTGACTCAGTACTTTTCCACTCATAGGCCTTCTTTAAATCCCATCTACATCCTGCTGATCCACCTGTTCCATGGGAGAAAATGCGACAGAAGGGAGCCACAACTTTCTCCGTGTTCACCCTCTTGCTTATACTGTCCCAGTAAGTGATTAAAAGCTTGAGTTAGTCATTTTTGCCTTGTCATTTTAATCAAGTAGGGTTCTCGGTCAGCGGAGCCCTTGACTACATAAAAATATATCAACACATACACACAAGATCAAGATAGACAATGAGAAGACAAAGCTGAGTTAGGATGACCAATCTCAACATAGAGGCCTACCAGGATATGGGACTTAAACTGGTAATACTGAGCATGTGGAGTACTTTCTTGATTTTTTTATTTAATTTAAATTTTTTATTTGAGAGAGAGAGCAACAGGCAGAGAGAGGAGAAGCAGGCTCTCCACTGAGCAGGGAGCCAACATGGGGTTCAATCCTAGGACCTTGGGATCATGACTCATTCTGAAGGCAGATGTTTAACCCAACTGAGTCATCCAGGCACCCTGACTTTCTTGGTTTTAAAACTGAATCACAACCAGAGAACGCCTTCAGTGCTGGGTAAACTGAAACAATTAGTCACTCTCTGTGACTTATAGCGAACACATCAACCTCTGATCTCTGCAATCCACTTGGGATCTAAAAAGGAAACTCAGAAAACTATAAAGCAGAAAAGTATAGTAAAAAAACCCCTGTGGGGACCTGGGTGGCTCAGTGGGTTAAAGCCTCTGCCTTCGGCTCAGGTCATGATCTCAGGGTCCTGGGATCGAGGCCCGCATCAGGCTCTCTGCTCAGCAGGGATCCTGCTTCCTCCTCTCTCTCTGCCTGCCTTTCTGCCTACTTGTGATCTCTCTCTCTCTCTGTCAAATAAATAAATAAAATCTTAAACAAAAACAAAAACCTGTGAGAACAATGGGGCACGGGAGCTCCAGAGGAGCTGGGAGTGGGGATTGCAAAGAAAAGTTATCAAAGCAGAATGTGTCAACTAGAAAGGTAAGGGTAAGTGTGGTTTGAAAGATGGGGCATAGGAACACCTGGGTGGCTCAGTCAGTTAAGTGTCTGCCTTCAGCTCAGGTCATGATCCCAGGGTCCTGGAATCCAGTCCCTCATTGGGCTCCTTCCTCAATGGGACACCTGCTTCTCCCTCTGCCTGCTGCTCCCCCTGCTTGTGCTTTCTCTCTCTCTGGCAAATAATAAATAAAATTTTAAAAAATAAAACGAAAGAAAGAAAGAAAGAAAGAAAAAGAAAGGAAGGAAGGACATACTTAGCTATATATATTAGACAAATCCATTCTGTATTGACATAGGAATTCAGGATGGTTACTTCATAAAGTAATTGGCTTACAGTTTAACATCCAATGAAAAACACATCATGGTGGGCAGCTTAGTGGAGGTAATGTGTATACAGTCAGCATGGTGCTTGTTACCCCGTGGCACTCAGACCCTACTCTTCCTGACTTAATTCCTTTCTTTTCCTGAGATTAGCTCTTGAATTAAGAAGTAGTTTCATTGTCCAGCACAGTGCCTGGAACATAATCAATGCTCAGTTACCATTTTTGAATGAATACTGAATATATACATTAATTAATTTGGCATTGATGCTCAGCCAATTGCGAGGGATTATTGTCACTGCTCCAGTTTGCACTTAAGGATGACCAGAACTTCCTCCTTTTACATTCTGAGTTTGGTCAGATGTTGTAAGCTCTATTCATCACTTAATCTTTTTTTTAAAGATTTTATTTATTTGAGAGAAAAAGAGATAGTGACAGAGAGAATGAGTGGGGAGGAGAGAGAGAAGCAGGCTCCTGACTGAGCAGGGAGCTGGACTCGAACTGGGGGCTCAATCCCAGGACATGGGGATTATGACCTGAGCCAACAAAGGCAGATGCTTAACCCACTGAGCCACCCAGGCACCCTTATTCATCACTTAATCTTTAAAGGAAAAAGATATTAAATTTCCTTGGGCTATGTGATTTTATCATTTCCTGATATCATAATATGCCCAGTTACATTGCAGAGCTCAGACAAGGATAATAGCTTTCCTTTGCTATCCTAAAGTAGAGCATGTCCATGAAATATTTTATAGGTTAAAAGAGTACAAAGGAGGGCTCCTGGGTGGCTCAGTGGGTTAAAGCCTCTGCCTTTGGCTCAGGTCATGATCTCAGGGTCCTGGGATCGAGGCCTGCATCGGGCTCTCTGCGTGGCAGGGAGCCTGCTTCCTCCTCTCTCTGCCTGCCTCTCTGCCTATTGTGATCTCTCTCTCTGTCAAATAAATAAATAAAATCTTAAAAAAAAAAAAGAGCACAAAGAGAAGAAGCAATTACCATTAATTTCTATGGAAATATTTTTTAAAAATATTTTATTTATTTATTTGACAGAGAGAAACACAGCTAGAGAGGGAAGACAAGCAGAGGGACTGAGAGAGGGAGAAGCAGGCTTCCCGCCGAAACAGGAAGCCCGATGTGGGGCTCGATCCCGGGTCTCTAGGATCATGACCTGAGCCAAAGGCAGTCGCTTAACCAACTGAGCCACCCAGGCGCCCCCCTATGGAAATATTTTTGAGCATTCCCAGACCCCAAAAGAAAGTTAGTCTTTTCTGACACATTAGGACACATCTTGCTAATAGATACACAAAATAAATCGAGATAGAGTTCAGACGCTCACAGACACAGTTCAAAGCTTGATACTTGATGCTGAGATGAAGAGTGAAATTCCTAGAGAGGGTGCTGGGTGGCGCCACTCTCACTATTATGGGGATGGGCTGCCCCTATAAGGGCTCCCTGCAAAACAAATGCTGAACACTATTTTTGCTTTTCATCTTTTTTTTTCATAAAAGTGAAAATCCTCTTTGGATTTCTTTCAGTTAGCGAAACAGGTGCTAATGTAGATCTTTATTAAAAGCAAGTGTCCTGGTGGCACCTGGGTGGCTCAGTTGGTTGGGCAGCTGCCTTCAGCTCAGGTCATGATCCCGGAGACCTGGGATCGAGTCCCACATCGGGCTCCCTGCTCAGCGGGAAGCCTGCTTCTCCCCCTGCTTGTGTTCCCTCTCTGGCTGTGTTTCTCTCTGTCAAATAAATAAAATCTTATATTATAAATAAAATCTTATAAATAAATAAATAAATAAATAAATAAATAAATAAATAAAAGCAAGTGTCCCTCTGGCTGTGTTTCTCTCTGTCAAATAAATAAAATCTTATAAATAAGTAAATAGATAAAGAAAGAAAGAAAGAAAGAAAGAAAGAAAGAAAAAAAGAAAGAAAGAAAGAAAGTGTCCTATGGTGAATTTTTGAAAAGCAGGGAAACCTGTATTAAACTTCACAAGAGATTAACAGTAGAGCATAGATTAAAATCATATGAGAGACTCTTAACTACAGGAAACAAACTGAGGGTAGCTGGAGGGGAGATGGGTGAGGGGTAATTGGGTGATGGCATTAAGGAAGGCACGTGATACGATGAGCCCTGGGTGTTTCTATGTAACTGACACCTTAGTGAACACTACATCTGAAACTAATGGTGCACTAGAAGTTGGCCAATGGAATTTAAATAAAAAATAAAATAAAATCATATGCAGTTTGAATTCCAACTATGTGGTTAACTTATGGAAATTTTCTAATTGTGGTAAAATATACTTATCATGAAATTTACTATACTTAAATGATTATGATTTATATTATCATAAATTTAATATGATTTATACTTAAATTTACTATACTTAATCATTTTAAGTGTATAGTTCAGTAGCATTAAGTGGATTCTAACATTATTTACACTAAGGAAGCTAACATTGTTGTGCAAACAATTACCTGCCAAAACTGAAATTCTATACCCATTCAACAACAGGTCCCAGTCCTTCTTCCCCATCCCATCGGCTGGCAACACTCTTTTACTTTCTGTCTCCAGGAATCTGATTACTGTAGGTACTCTCTTAGAAGTGGAATTATACAGTATTTGTCTTTTTGTGGCCGGTTTATTTCACTTAGTATGATGTCCTTAAGATTAGAATTTCTTTCCTTTTTAAGCAAAGTCTCCTAGTGGTGGACACTTGGGTTGCTTCTGCCATTGGCTATTGTGAATAATGCTACTTGAACATGAGTATACAAATACCCTCAATATCATGTTTTTCAGCTCTTTTTTTTTTTTTTTTAAAGATTTTATTTATTTGACAGAGAGAAACACAGCCAGAGAGGGAACACAAGCAGGGGGAATGAGAGAGGGAGAAGCAGGCTTCCCGCCGAGCAGGGAGCCCGATGTGGGACTCGATCCCGGGTCTCCGGAATCATGACCTGAGCCGAAGGCAGTTGCTTAACCAACTGAGCCACCCAGGTTCCCCTCTTTTTTTTTTTTTTTAAAGATGTTATTTATTCATTTGACAGAGAGAAACACAGCAAGAGGGGGAACACAAGCAGGGGGAGTGAGAGAGGGAGAAGCAGGCTTCCCACCGAGCAGGGAGCCCGATATGAGAGACTCTTATGAGTATACAAATACCCTCAATATCATGTTTTTCAGCTCTTTTTTTTTTTTAAGATTTTATTTATTCATTTGACAGAGAAACACAGCGAGTGAGGGAACACAAGTAGGGCGAGTGAGAGAGGGAGAAGCAGGCTTCCCACCGAGCAGGGAGCCCGATATGAGGGCTCGATCCAGGGTCTCTGGGATGATGACCTGAGCCGAAGGCAGTTGCTTAACCAACTGAGCCACCCAGGCGCCCCATGTTTTTCAGCTCTTTAGACAGAAGTGGAACCACTGGATCATAAGGTAATTCTACTTTAAATTTTTTTTGAGGCACTACAATACTGTTTTCCTTAGAAGTTGAGCCATTTCACATTCCTACCAATAGTGCACAAAGTTTCCAATTTCTCCTCATCAACACGTTATTTTCTGGTTTTGTTTTGTTTTATTTTAAAGGCTTTTTTTTTCTTTTTTTTAAGATTTTAGTTATTTGACAGAGAGAAACACAGCCAGAGGTGGAACACAAGCAGGGGGAATGAGAGAGGGAGAAGCAGGCTTCCCACCAAGAAGGGAGCCCGATGTGGGACTTGATCCCGGGTCTCTGGGATCATGACCTGAGCTGAAGGCAGTCGCTTAACCAACTGAGCCACCCAGGCGCCCCTTGTTTTATTTTATAGTAGCTATCAGATCTCATTGTGATTTTGTGGTTAATTTTTTTTTCTATAAAACTGGGTGTTTATTCTTTTTTCTGTGCGGTTATTTTTTTAAAAAATCAAAGTAAAAGCTTTTTAAAAATGGCTGCATGGGATTAAAAAGTCAAATAATGCAGTTCTAAAGGGGTTATAAGGTCCCCATCCCATCCCTCATCGCCCCCCAGTCCTGCTCTCCAGAAGCAGATTGTTTTCAACTATTTTTAGTTGTTCTTCTGGTCCTTGAGACCATAGTCCTAACTGATATGCTAATACTGGTTTTTTTTTTATTGTTTCAGTCATTACAGTTTTGCAATCATGGCAGACAGAGATTTGGCATTGTTAAACCATTCTCTTTTTCCATTGTTCCCACTCTCCCAATATAAGTATGTAAAGATATTTAGTTAATTCTATATGACCAAGTATAATTTACCACCGAATGTGTATTGTACATAGATCATGTTTCTTCTATATTTTTTGCCTTTTCCAGATTAAATAATTGCCTCATTATTAAATTTACTCAATTTTCTACATATCTTTTGCTAATTCTCCCCATAAACCTTACCGTTTCTCTTTATAGGCTTTTATAGAGTCCAACATATTACATGATTCATGATCTCCATGTCTTACTAGAGATGCTTCTCCTGGAGAGCTCTGTCTTCACATACGTCCAATCTAGACATGTTGCCTTCTAAGCCTGCTATAGAGTTGTTGTCTAAGGACTTCCCTTCCACTACCCTCTGGGATTTGGAATTCCAGTAACTTCAAAAAATTCTAAGCAAATTAAAACTTCACGTGAAAAACAATGTCTGACAGTAATTAGTTTTGGGCACATCTTGCTTAAGTTCTTTGGATGATGAGTTCTGGCTTCCATTCTTTAGTGTGTCACTCTCCTTCACAGCACAGCTCCTTGAGGGTACTACTGCCCAGAGCTCTCACAGTTACATAAAGGTAATAAGAACAGATGAAGAAGCATCTAGAGGAAAATATACAGTGCGCTTATTATAAAAAAGTTGGGGGAAAAATGTGGAAACAATGTGGGACAATAATCTCAACCCTCTCACATTCTCACAATAAAAGATAACCCCTGTTAACATCTGTGTCTATTTCCTTCTCATCTTTCTCTTCAGCCTGGATTTTTGTTGTTGCTGTTGTGACCATATTTTTTTTTTAAAGATTTTATTTATTTGACAGAATGAGAGACAGTGAGAGAGGCAACACAAGTGGGAGGGTGGGAGGGAGAAGCAGGCTTCCCTGCTGAGCAGGGAGCCTGATGTGGGGCTCCATCCCAGGACCCTGGGATCATGACCTGAGCTGCAGGCAGCCACTTAACTGAGCCACCCAGGCGCCCCGTGATCATATCGTATATCCAACCTTATGTTCTGCATTTTTAATAACAGTGTTATATAAGTGCTTTCCTAGGGGCCTATAAATTATTCAGAAATATCATTTTTTAAAATGGCTATATAATAGCCCATCTAGTTGAAGTACCATAATTAATAGATCTTGTATTGTTGCATCTTTAGTTTGTTACCAATTTTCAACCATTATAAATAATGTTTGGGTATATATTTTGCCACTAAATCTTTGCATATTTGGGATTCTTTCCTTTAGATAGATTTGTTTGTTTGTTTTGTTTTAAGTATTTTATTTATTTCTTTGACACAGAGAGAGAGAGAGAGATCACAAGCAGGCAGAGAGGCAGGCAGAGAGAGAGGAGGAAGCAGGCTCCTTGCCAAGCAGAGAGCCTGACGTGGGCCTCGATCCCAGGACCCTGAGATGACCTGAGCCGAAGGCAGAGGCTTTAACCCACTGAGCCACCCAGGTGCCCCCTTTAGATAGATTTTTACTAAGTTGAAGGATAAAAACATTTTTAAAGCTAAAAGATTTTTTCTTGATTATTTTTCTTTGAGGATGTATATTCAGAGACTGAAAATCTTACACCTAAATGATTATGATCCATTTTATTGTCTTTACTGGCTACATTTGAATGCAGCTAGGATTAGGGGATTGGATTATTAGCCATCTAGATTTAATTATCTATAATTCAGGATCTAAAGAGAAAGATCAAAAGTCTTAGAAGATGCCCAGACAAAATGGTTCAGAAATGCTCCAGTTTATCAGTCCTCACAGCTCATACATGCTCTGTCCTCTGGCACATCATAAAGAAAACAGTGTATCTTTGTGTTCGTCTTTACCGTTTTTCTCCCTCCTTCCTTTTTCCTCCCTCCTTCTCTTTTTCTTCCCTTGCCTTTCCTTCTTTTCTTCCTTCCCTCCATAATATATTATTACAATAGCACATCATGGAAATTCTAATAGCTATAGAGTGTGGAAGATATGCTAAAATGTTATTGAACGGAATATTGTTTGTGTTGTACACTTAAAACTAATACAGTGTTATATGTCAATTATATCTTAGTAAAACTGGAAGAAAAAAAGAATCCTGATTCCATCATTTCTCTGAATCTTTTCACCCTTCAGGCTGCATTGCTGGTTCCAACAAAGGGCTGGACCCCTCCTTGTGTTATTAAAGTTCTCTCCCAATTAAACCCCAGAAGGCAAACGGTGCATCTTTTTAACAGTAAGCTTTCTGAAAGTGGTAACTACTATTTATTCACCTTTGTTTTTCCAACATGGAACATCTTTATTTTCCCAACAGTGTGGGCACTCAATGATTTGAGTGTCATACAACAGGATGAAATTTAACAGACTCTTTTAAGACAAGATTTGTTTTTATATCCTAGATCAGGAGAAACAACTCACCTGATCTAGGAAATCTATCTCTTTGTGGAGATAGATCATCTACTGAGCACTATAACCTAATACCATACTAGACTCTTTATAAACATTACCACATTTAATTCTTATAATAACCCTATACTACTAGGTGTTGCTAGTATCCCAAGTTTACGGTCGAGATAACTGAGGTAGAAGACGTAGAACTACTTGCCTGAAAACACACAATGAAGAGGAACAGATGGAATTCAAGAAAGTAAAATGCCGGGGTACCCAGGTGGCTTAGTCAGGTAAGTGGCTCCCTTCAGCTCAGGTCATGATTTCCAGGTCCTGGGATAGAGCCCCACATTGGTTTCCATGCTCAGCGGGGAGTCTGCTTCTCCCTCTGCCTCTCCTCGCCATTCAGGCGCGCGCGCGCGCGCTCTCTCTCTCTCTCTCTCTCTCTCTCTCAAATAAATAAATAAATAAATAAATAAATAAATAAATAAATAAATAAATAAAATCTTTAAAAAAAGAAAAAAGTAAGAGTCTGCCATGCCATTCATCAAGGCGGATTGGGTGGGGAATGTGATGACAGATAGATAAAGCTAGTGGCAAAGATGGCAAGAACAATTATTTTTTCCAAGGACCCACTGTAGCTATACAATATCATAATGATCCCCTTTACCGAATGACTACTGCTTTCTTACTCACTGAAAAACCTTGTTTTCTAAAAATCCTAGGGTATCAGAAACTTTGTTGTCAGAAATTATATCAGTACCCTGGAAATTCTGTCAGTAGGAAGCACCCTACTTTTGCCTAGAGGTTCTAAGTCACTGTGAGACAGAAGCTTTCTTGATTTCCAATCTAGGTGAGTGTTACGGATAAGTTCTTCATGCAATATTTCTCATCTATCTTAACTTTGTAATATCCAAGGAAACAGGACCATTGGTCCACTAGCAGTCCAAATCTGACATTAATCCATTTACAGATAGCCCTGTTTCACTTCGAACCTAATCAAAACACTGCTTCCCTCAGTTACACTTAAAATTCTGCCCTTTCACCAAATCCTATAATAATTTTCTATTTTTCTGTGGTGAATGCCTGATGGCTCCTTCAGTATGCGGTCTCTCTCATAGTTAGCAGTCAATTAACTTGATTTTGTCACCTGTATGCTTGTCCCTGTGGTCTTAGGCTGACTGGTCTATTACAGGTTTGAATCCAGGTTTGCCGATAGGAGAGTCTAATGTTTAAATGCCAGGCTAAACTGGACATTATTTTGCTCCTTTTCTGTATATATTGTCAGTGCCCTTCAGCCAAAGACCAACAGAACACTCCTATGTTTAAATAAATTTGGTTTATAAGTCATTGCAGCAGGAGAGAACATATACCATGAGAGACTGCAGAGCATCTCAGTAAGAGAGGGGTAGAAATGATTCATTTAAGAACTGAGCTTTGGGGTGCCTGGGTGGCTCTAGTCGTTAAGCGTCTGCCTTCAGCTCAGGTCATGATCCTGGAGTCCTGGGATCAAGCCCCACATCAGGCTCCCTGCTCGGCGGGAAGCCTGCTTCTCCCTTTCTCACTCCCCCTGCTTGTGCTCCCTCTCTAGCTGTGTCTCTCTCTGTCAAATAAATAAATAAAATCTTAAAAAAAAAAAAAAGAGCCAAGCTTTGGTTGAGTGAATTTGAGAAGGCTACAAAGAAAAGGGAGTTCACTCTAGATTGCTCATAGAGGGAAGCAGAGACAATTCTATCACTGAATATCTCAATAAATTTTATCTAGAGGAAGACAGACTAGTGTGAGGCTAAAACGATAATTAGTAAAGCAGCATCAGTCACTCATCCCAGCCAGTACGGGGAGATATTTGGTATTTTATGGCTTGGACAATGTGCTTATTTTGTTCGCATTAAGACGTGATTATTGGAGTGGGCTTGTTTTTGCCTTCATCCATCACGTTCATAGAGTGGCCTTGTCTGATGCTGATGTTCTGTGAAATAGTTCATTTTCAACAGGAGAATACCAAGACCCACCTGTGCATGCCAAGCCACCTTAGAACAACTCCAATCTCAGCAACTGGCAGTGCCAGGCCAATTCCTGAATGTCAAAGGAAGCAATTTTTCTTTGTCAGTATTGACATATATGCATGTAGGTGTGTACACGTGTGCATGGCATAGATGCATTTCTCTATTAAAATCCTTTAAAATTTCAAGTGTAAAATTCAAACAAAAGGGTCTCCTGGTGGCTCAGCCAGTTGAACATTTGGCTCAGGTCATGATCTGGAGTCTTGAGATCCTCCCTCAGTAGGGAATCTGCTTTTCTCTCTCTCCTTCTGCTCCTCCTCTCTGCTCATGTGCTTTCTCTCAAATAAATAAATAAATAAATAAATAAATAAAACCTTAAAAAATCCAACAAAAGCACACTGATATTTACAATGTTTTCCATTTAACTAGGAGTGGCATGTATATTTATGGATTGTGCATGGACTATATTTTTGTGGGGGGGGGTCTATGCTTATATATTTATTGGATATGTAATCCAGGGGTGCCTGGGTGGCTCAGTCAGTTAAGCATCTGCCTTCAGCCCGGGTCCTAGAATCAAGCTCCACATTGGGCTCCCTGCTCATCAGGGAGTCTGCTTCACCCCGTGTCTCTCTCCCTCCCCATGTTCTCTCTCTCTCGCAAATAAATAAATCTTTTTTTTTTTAAAGAAGAATATGTAA
Source organism: Spilogale gracilis (assembly GCA_004023965.1). Lineage (NCBI taxonomy): Eukaryota > Metazoa > Chordata > Mammalia > Carnivora > Mephitidae > Spilogale > Spilogale gracilis. The sequence goes on from PITA01017905.1 coordinate 33,142, forward strand.
TAAACTCACAGGGCTAAAAAACTTTTTTTTAAGTAACCAAGAAAGTCTCCTTTCTGTCCTGTCTGTTCAATTCCCACACTCTCCTGATAGGTAACTACTATTATTAGTTTCTTATGTATCTTTCCAGAGATATTCTTTGTATACAAAGTACATAAGAAAGTGAAAATATTCTCATGTTTCTTGTTTTAAACTTAAAGGAAACAGATAAACATGAAGATTTGCACCTTGCTTTTCCACTAATACATCTGGGAGACCCTTCTGTGTGGCTGGATCCCTCAGTTAAGTGTCTGACTTTGGCTCACTTCAGAGATCCCTGCTCAGCAGGAAGTCTGCTGCTTTTTCTCCCTCTCCCTTTGTCCCTCTGCCCACTGGTGGCTCTCTCTCTCTCTCTGTCAAATAAATAAAATTTAAAAAAAAAAGAGCGTCCTTATTCTCAGGACAGCTTTGTTGGAACTATATTTAATGATGTATAATTTTATCTGTTTTCAGTCTTTTGTTACAGCGAAAATCATCACAACAAATACTTTTGTACATGTGTCATTTCACATATCACATATCATTTCACACATTTCTCCCCTTCAGAATAAGTTTCCCAAGATGAAGCTGTTGTATCAAGAGGTGAATTCATTTGTAATTTTGAGAGATAATGTCAAACTGTCCTCCGTTGGGGTTACAGAAATTGCCAGTTTTATCAGTGGAGTTGTGAAAGCACCTGTTGGCCCAGAGCCTTATCAACAGTGTTTCCAAACTCTCTTTTTTTTGCTAATCACAGGATGGAAGATAACATTTCAGTGGGTCTAATTTGTAGATCTATTATTATGAATCAGGAAGATTTTTTTTAAAGATTTTATTTAATTATTAGAGAGAGAGAGGGAGAGAGGGAGAATGAGCACAAGCAGGCAGAGGGAGAGGGAGAACCAGGCTCCCTGCTGAGCAGAGAGCCTGCCATGAGGTTTGATCCCAGGACCCCAGGATCATGACTTGAACTGAAGGCAGATGCTTAACTGACTGAGCCACTCAGAACCCAGGAATTTTTTAATAGGCTTATTTTTTTTAAAAGAAGTTTTAAGTTCACAGAAAAACTGAGAAGATACAAAGAGTTTCCATATACTCCCTGACCCCATACATGCACACTCTTCTACACTATCAAAATCTTGCACCAGAAAGATACATTTATTACAACTGATGAAGCTTTATTGATACATCATTATCACCCAAAGTTCATAGTTTAGAGTTCAGTTTTGGTGCTGTACATTCTTTGGGTTTGGATAAATTTACAATGACGCATATCTACCATTATTGTATCATACAGAGTAATTTCACTGCCCTAAAAATTCTCTGTGCTCTGCCAATTCACTCCTCCATTCCCCAACAAGCATTGATCTTTTTATTCTCTCCATAGTTTTATCTCTTCCAGAATGTCATACAATTGGAATCATACTGTATGCAGTCTTTTCAGACTGGCTTCTTTCACTTAGTGATATGCATTTAAGGTTCCTCCACGCCTTTTCATGGCTTGATAGTTCATTTCTTTTTAGTGCTGAGTAATATTCCATTGTCTGGATGTACCACATTTATTTATCCACTCACCTTACTGAAGAACATCTTGAGTCTTTCCAAATTTTGGCAATTATGTATAAAGGTGCTATAAACACCTGTGCAGGTTTTTGTACAAACATAAATATTCAACTCATTTTGCTAAATACCAAGGAGTGCAATTGTTAGATAACATGGTAAGATGTTGTCTAGTTTTTTGAGAAACTGCTAAACTGTCTTCCAAAAAGTAGCTTAACATTTTGCATTTCCACCATAATAAATGAGAATTCCTTTTTATTTACATCCTTGTCAGCATTTGGTGTTAGCTCTTTTAGATCTTGGCCATTCTAATGTGTAGTGGAATTTCATTGATGGAATTTGCAACTCCCTAATGACATATGATGTTGAGAATCTTTTCATATCTTTATTTGCCATCTGTATATCTTCAGTGAGATGTCTATCAGATCTTTTGTTCATTTTTTAATTGTGTTGTTTTCTTATTCTTGAGTGTTAGGAGTTCTTTATATATTGTAGGTAAAGTCCTATATCAGACATGTCTTTTGCAAATATATTCTCCCAGTCTCTGGTTTGTCTTCTCATTCTCCTGAAAGAGGAGTCTTTTTACCCCCCATATGATGAAGAACCATTATAGTTTCATAGTTCTTTTATGGTTCTTTTCTATGAATTATCTGTTCAAATCTCTTGATGGGCTGAATTTTAGAGTCATTTGGTTGTTAGATTTGAGCAGAAATTACCCTTTCCTAGAGTCATTCATGCCTCAACTCAGAAATCCCTCCAAACTGACACGTCAGATCAACTCATTTTGTATTTATGGCACTTGGGAAACTAATTCTGAATGAAATGAAATTTAGTGGTAAAACTCACATCCGCAGATTTCTAATTTCTAATCAATAGTGTTTACTGGCAATAACTTCTTACCTCTCACTATCACTTAACTAACTGAGAACAAATGACTTTTAGTGTTATGCTGAAGCTGGTCCACACCAGCTCAGGGGAGTTAACTGTTCAACTTTCAGGAATTTTGTAAGTCAGTTGTTAATGCCATTATTAAGAATTAACTTACATAAACATATAGGACTTCATCTTTTGTATTCCAGTAAGTTCAAGTCCTCTTTTCTTTTTTGTTGGAAAAACACACAATAATATTTCAGATGATTTTAAAGTAAAAAAAGAATGGATGAATGAAAAGGAACAACCCCAGATTTTAAACTCCATCCTTATTCAGCTATTATACTCTTGGAGATTTCTTTCTTTCTTTTACTCTCTGCCAGTATTTGTCCACATGCGTAGTATTATTTATAAATTTGAAAATATGGTATATATTCACTTTTACAGTCTGCTTTTTATGTAGTTTATTATCATAAATCTTTTAAAAAGATTTTTAATTTATTTATTAGAGAGAGAGTACAGAGGGGGCGGTATCAATGGGAGAAGCAGACTCTCCACTGAGCAGGGAACCCAATGTGGGAGTAGATCCTGGGACTCCAGGATTACAACTTGAGCCGAAGGCAGTTGCTTAACCAACTGAGGCACCCCATCATAAATCTTTCCCTTGTGTCAAATGTAATTTTCAGTGACTTAAAAGCATGCATAGCATTTGTGCAAAATGTGTCATGGTGCAGCCTCTAAGAGGGCCCCAATGATTTCTGCCTCCTACTAGTCATGCCCTTGTGCAGTCCCCTCCCCCTGAGCAGGGCTGCTCTTTTTTTTTTTTTTTTTTAAGATTTTTATTTATTTATTTGACAGAGAGAAACACAGCCAGAGAGGGAACACGAGCAGGGGGAGTGAGAGAGGGAGAGCAGGCTTCCCGCTGAGCAGGGAGCCCGATGTGGGGCTTGATCCCGGGTCTCCGGGATCATGACCTGAGCCGAAGGCAGTCGCCCAGGGGCTTGATCCCGGGTCTCCGGGATCATGACCTGAGCCGAAGGCAGTCGCCCAACCAACTTAGCCACCCAGGCACCCCATGCTCTCTCTTTTTTTTAATGATGGCCTTTCATTTTTATTTATTTATTTATTTATTTATTTATTTATTTATTTATTTATTTGACACAGAGAGAGAGACAGTGAGAGAGGTAATGTAAGCAGGGAGAGTAGGAGAGGGAGAAGCAGGCTCGTGGGGCTCAATGCAGGGGGAGACTCGATGTGGGGCTTGATGGGGGGCTCAATGTGGGGCTCGATCCCAGGACCCTGGGATTGTGACAGAGCTGAAGGCAGACACAAAATGACTGAGCCACCCAAGCACCCAGAGTAGGGCTGCACTTATTGACTGACTTCTAAGTGTAGTAGGTGAAAATTTTTTCTCCACTCTTAGGTTTAATCCTTGAGAACCTATGAATTAAACTGACAAAAGAGAGATTAACAGGAGAAAAGAAAAAATTTTAATTTACATAATATGCATGAGCACAGAAAAAACTGTGACTGAAAGGGTCAGTTAGAATTTGGGGCCTATATGCCATTATGATAGGGAAAGGGGAGATAGAGAAAGGACACTTATAGGAAAACAAATGACTTTTAGGAAAAATAAATGGGTCCTTAGGAAAATAAATGGGACATAGAATAGTTTTGTGACAATGTCTGTTTAGGTGATCTCTTGTCCTGGATATCTATCACTGGTGTTAAGGGTCAAACTTCCCTGATGAAAAAACTCCTTGGGAGATGATTTATGACAGCTGAGTTCTTTGAGGAGGCTCTGCTTTTAGGCAGATAATAGGAGTTTGGGGGTGGGGAATGGGGAGCCTCTTTATCTGTTCGTGTTTAAACACCTTTAGCTCCAAGTAATTTTAATGGTGGACCCCTTCATATGGAATAGAATATGGCAGAAATGATGATGTCATTCTGTTATTAGGTTATAAAAAGACTGGTTTTCACATGGTGTATTCTTCCTTTCCCCCTCTCTCTTGGCTTGCTCACTTCTAGGTGAAGCCAGCTGCCAGGTAAAATGAGACAGCCTTGTGAAGAGGCCCGGGGAGTTAGCGTAGAAGCAGATCTTCTGGGGCCTGTCAACGACCACATGAGTGAGCCTGGAAGTAGATCCCACCTCAGCCAAGCTGAGAAGACTGTAGCCTCATGAGAGACCCTGATCCAGAACCACTGAGCTGAGCTACTTGCAGATGCCTGGCTCACAAAACCTGTAACATAATAAATATCTCCTGTTGTAGCTACTACGTTTTGGGATTATTTGTTATAAAGCCATGGATTACTGATACAGATGGTAAGGATTTTATTCAACTAGTTAATTAATAAGGGAATTAGTAAGGCATTAAGATCAAGTGAGAATTTTGAGAATAGATAAAGAAAGAGGCAATTAAAGAGAGTGAATTTGCTAAGAGATGCAAATCTGACTAATATGGGACAATAAAATGTAATGTTTTGGGTCATCTTTTTACAAACTGAAAATTAGTTGTATTTCTATCAGACAAAATTCACTTCTATTTCTATTTCTGTAGATAGGAATCTTTTATATTACCATCAGTTTTCTACAGTTTAACTTCCCAAAGAACTATGAAGTAGCCTAGTGAGAAGAAAGACAGTCCAAGAGGCACATCCCTGTAGAATCAAATTACCCCAATTTGTCTACTAGACAATAGCTAGCATTCTACTGAAAGGACACCAGTAATCTCTTTTGCCTATTTTCAATTCTTGGCCAATTTTTCTAGACACTTGTTTATGCTAAGGTTTTTTAATTATAATGTTTAATGGTTGTATATTATTCTTGAAATTTGAAACACCCTAAATTTAATATTCTATTTAAAATTTTTTGAATTTTTATTTATTTTTTAGAGGGAATTTTTAAAAATTCATTAACTTGAGAGAGAGTGATTATAAGCAGGAGGGGGGAGGGGGAGAGGGAGAAGCAGACTCCCCACTGAGCAGGGAGTCCAATACAGTGTTCGATCCCAGGACACTGGGATCGTGACCTGAGCCACCCAGGCACCCCTAATATATTTTATTATTGAAGTTTAGGTTGTTCCACTTTTTTTCTATTTACTATATTAGATGGCATTTTAGTATTCTTTTATGTAAATATTTTAGTGTTATAAATAATGATTATATGAATTTTTCTTTAACATAAATCTCCAGGGGTGAGATCAAAGTTTAAGAACAAGTGTGCTCTCCAGTGCCCTCAGGAGTCTGGTTCTCACTCTGCCTTTCCAGTCTGGTTTCCCTGTTTCTTTACATTTACTAGGCTGTCCACTAGACTGTACCCCTCACTTTCTGCTGCTAACAGTCCTGTGACTGTGATATTCTCCCTCCTCTTACCTAGGCCAGAGTTGCATAGGTGGCTTTCAGGAGATTCACAAGCCTCTGAAAGAGAAATGCAAAATTTTGTCTATATATATGCTTTGTGAGAGAAAGCCAGAGATTTAATCAACTTCTCAGAAAAGGTATGTGGTATGCTGAAGCTCTAGGTCTAAAAGTGTTTTTCTTACCCCTTCAAGCTTTACTGATCTTTCTGTCTCTGGAAAATATACATATATTTTTTAAAGATTTTTATTTATGTATTTGAAAGAGAGAGAGAGATGGGGAGAGGGGCAAACAGAGAGGGGCAGAGGGAGAAACAGCTCCCCCCATTCAGTGGGGAGCCCCAGGTGGGGCTTGATCCCATAACCTGGACCGAAGGCAGACACTTAACCAACTGAGCTACCCAGGCACCTTGAAAATATACATATTCTTGATCTAGCTTTGTACTGATACTTCTAAATTGTTAATAAGGGGATTATTTTGTTTCTTCAACTTTTAGGACAGATACTTTTAAATGGTGGGCAGAAAGAATAAAAGAAAAAAAATGAACATATTAGAGATCATGTAGAGGAGGCATTTAGGATGAGTCTTCATAGGTTTGGAACTCAAAAAATGGTAGCTACTATTGGTTCTTGCTAAAATGTTTATTAGGTGAGAGGCAATGTAACATGGGCTCTGGATGCCAACTGAGGTTTGAATCCTGGCTTTGGTACCATGCTGCATGACCTTTGGAATGTTGCTTGGATTCTCTGTGCTTCATTTCCCTTAGCTCTAAAATGAGGATAATAATAATACCTACTACATGCAACTGTTGAGATAATTATGCAAGATAATGTATATAAAATGTTCTGAATGGCATCGGCACATAACAAATGCTTGAAAAAGTTGCTATTATTCCAGATGGAAGCACTTTCGTATATGTTTTCTAACATTCACAAAGATCTATGAGGTTTTTTTTCATTCTTTTAATTGAAAATTTCCAAACATATACAAAAGTAGACTGAACAGTATAAAGAATCCCTATGTACCCAGCACCCAGCTTGAATAATTATCAACATATGGCCAATCTTGTTTCACTACCCATCAACTTTCCCCCACACTTGGATTATTATAAGCAAATACCAGCCATAATATAATTTTATTCAGTATGTACCTCTAAAAGACAAGAACTCTTTTAAGAGTTTATTAACCTCCTTTAATGAGGCTTAGTGAGGTTAAGTGACATTCCCAAAGTGACCCAGCAGGTATTAACCACAATTCAAATATAAGATTGACTTATTTTACTTTGCCATTTGCTGACTGATACAAATATCTATAACCTGAAGGTTAGGCATCAAAACTCTAAATTTAAATAAATAATCTTAGCATTTTAAAATTTAGAATGAAAAATCAGAACAGAATAAAAGCACAGGTATTCAACATTGAGAAGAAATAGAGCACAGATTAAGTTACCTTAGATTTATTTTTTTCTCTGGTTGAAAAGATTCATCTTGATCTTTGAAGTCATCAAGCATGAAGTGTGAAAGTAGGGCATCAGTTGTTCAGACTTTGTGCATGGTGAATAACTGAGCTAATGTTTCTTTTCCAGCTTCCAGCACTAAAACGAATGCCCCTGCACCTGTTTGCCGTTCATCACACTTTGAAAAGTGATAGGACCTGCTTAGCTTTAAAGTGTTAGAACCTAATTAGCCTGAGGACAGCTATAAGTTTGATAACCCCCTGGTGAGTTAGGCATCTACAGATCTAAGACCTCCTGGTGATTGATGCCTTTATAAGGCCTGTGTTAACCAAATGGAGGCAGATAGGTCAAGGAACCATCTGTGCATCTTGCTTCCTTGCCCCAGTACCAGAAATGTGTGAGCAGTCCAGGAATGGGGGGGGGGGCTAAAAATGTTATCTTATCCTAGCAGGAAAATTACTGTGTAACTCTTGCTTGCTGTTTGAAACGTATATAAACCCCTAGACCCTTGCATTCAGGGTCCTTGCTGAAACCCGCTGCGCCAGGCAGATGCTTGGACCTCATCTAGCTGAAGAATAAACCTCGCTGTGTGATTTGCATTATCCTGAGCGTCCTTGGTTTCTCTTTGGGGAGGCAGTCGACATCGGACTTTAACATTTGGTGGCTCGTCCGGGATAAGACCCCCCTCAAGGAGAACTGATGACCAGGATACCGAGGTTTAACTAAAAGGACCGCGGAAGGAGGATTGGCCACCTCTGTCTGGAGAACTTAGAAATTCTCACCTGGAGGGATTGGTCCCTATCTGGAGGTACCTATCTTAAGGGGTTTGAGTCCCCTAGTCTAGACAGTGAAGAGGGCCTGATCACCCCCCATTAGTCAGGGCCCCCCCAAGGGGTGTCCAACCTGTCTGAATGTGAGGAGTTCCTGAGTGTGTAAGTGTGTCTGTACAGCTCCACCGCTTTGGCTACGGAGTCTGAGTGGGCTGCACCCTGAGTCTCGCAGGGCGTCATACGGCATAACGGTCATTTACCCCCCCACGGGGTAACCTGGTCCGGGGTTTATATGGATAGACCTTAGCTAAGACGCCCCAAAGCTCCTGCGAGGGACACGAGCAGGCCAGCATCTGAGAGTGTCCCTCCCCTTTGTCTGCGATTCCACTCACCACAGGAGATCTATTTCTGGTAAAGAATTCTTATCTGGGTGAAAGCTAAGCTCGTAGCCCTGGAGGTTCCCCTATTGAGAGTCGTGGGAAACGTCCCCGACAGTCAGAAGTCCCGAGAACGTCCTCAGTGGACGCCGTTCGGGTTAATATCTGGTAAGGATCCTGAGTCTGATGTCATTGGTATTAATGACTGGACTCCTGAGAGAGTGATAAGAGTAACAGGTCGGTGGGTGTTAGAGAGTCCTGTGAGAATTTGTTTCGCTGCTGGTATTGTCTGTCTTGTTCTTTCTTGCCCTATTCTCTTGTTAATTATGGGACAAGCTCAAGTAACTCCCAAGACCCTCCTCCTGAGCCATTTCTCAGACATCCGCGCCTCGGGACAAAACTATGGCGTGGAGATAAAAAGGGGTAAGTTCGCTACTCTTTGTTCAACCGAATGGCTGTCCTTTAATGTAGGATGGCCCCCTCAAGGCACCTT
>PITA01017906.1:0-41975 GCA_004023965.1 Spilogale gracilis
TGGAGGACAGTGGCAGAAGGAAAGCAAATGGGAACTAGGGTAATCTAGGGAGGGAAACGAAACAACAGAGACTTTGAACACAGAAACAAACTGAGGGACTTGGAGGGAGGGGGGTGGAGGGATGGGAGAGCCTGGTGGTGGGTACTGGGGACACCTAAAGCGTGGAGCACTGGGTGTGGGGAATAGGGAATGAATCTTGGAGCACTGGAGAGAAAAAAATTTTAGTAACAATAAAAAAAAAAAAAAGCTTTTGCACAGCAAAGGAAATAGTCAACAAAATCAAAGACAACTGACACAATGGGAGATTGATATGCAAATGACATATCAGATAAAGGGCTAGTATCCAAAATCTACAAAGAATTTATCAAACTCAACACCCAAAGAACAAATAATCCAATCAAGAAATGGGGAGAACAGACTAGTTTCTTCAAAGAAGACATCCAAATGGCCAACAGGCACATGAAAAAGCACTTAACATCACTCATCATCAGGGAAATACAAATCAAAACCTCAATGAGATTCCACTTCACACCAGTTAGAATGGCTAAAATGAACAAGTCAGGAAATGACAGATGTTGGTCCGGATATGGAGAAAGGGGAATACTCCTACACTGCTGGTGGGAATACAAGCTGGTGCAGCCTCTCTGGAAACTGTATGTAGGTTCCTCAAAAAGTTGAAAACAGAGCTACCCTATGACCTAGCTATAAGGACCTATTTAGAAGTCCAAGCTGCCATCTTTTTTACTCAGAAAAACAGCTCCAGGTATTATGGGCAAATGGCCCCTAGAAAACAAAGGCGACCCAGGTTGGGGGAGACGCCCAATCAGTTAACCCCCTTAACCTCCCATCCCGGGAGGTATGGAGAGGCAAATTAAGAATGGGCAGCCAGTTCCTGGTATTTAGGACCAGGTAGGAATGCCCAATCTGTTAATCCCCTTAACCTCCCAGACCCTGACCAATGGAGATCTCCTGGTAAACCACTCTGTGGGAATTAAATGTATTCATCATCACTGCAGAGTGAAAGAATTAAGTCAGGCAAGCTAGTGAGTCGGGTCAGATCAGGGTGCGGTTTTCCCTTATAAAAGGTAGCCTGTAAGAATAGGTGTTGCCACTCTCTCTCTTGGGAAGCAACCCTGGCCTGGGCCAGTAAAATCCTGATGCTTGGCGTGAAATAAAGCTTTACTTAACCTTTGCTTTCCTTTGGCCATGGACCCTATTACCAGCAATCCCACTACTGGGTATTTACCCTAAAGGTAGTGATCCGAAGGGGCATGTGTACCCCAATGTTTATGCAGCAATATCCACAATAGCCAAACTATGGAAAGAGCCTAGATGTCCATCAACAGATGAATGGATAAAAAAGATGTGGTATATATATATATATACAATGGAATATTATGTAGCCATCCAAAAACAAAATATTGCCATTTGCAACAACATGGATGGAACTGAAAGAAAAAAATGTCACCGGTAAATGCAAACATAATAAAGGCAGTAAATAAATCACTTATGAAACCAGCGTGGAAGGGATGTTTGGGTGGCTCAGTTATTGAGCGTCTGCCTTTGGCTCAGGTCATGATCCCAGAGTCCCGGGATCGAGCACCACATCAGGCTCCCTGTTCAGTGGAAAGCCTGCTTCTCCCTCTCTCACTCCCCCTGCTTGTGTTCCCTCTCTCATTGTGCTTCTCTCTGCTGAATAAATAAATAAAATCTTTAAAAAAGTGCACCTGGGTGGCCCAGTGGGTTAAAGCCTCTGCCTTCAGCTCAGGTCATGATCCCAGAGTCCTGGAATCGAGGCCCGCCTTGGGCTCTTTGCTCAGCAGGGAACCTGCTTCCTCCTCTCTCTCTGCCTGCCTCTCTGCCTACTTGTGATCTCTCTCTCTGTCAAATAAATAAATGAAATCTTTAAAAAAAAATCTTTAAAAAAAAGTATGGAAGTTAAAATTCAAAAGCAGTAAAATCAATTATATTTATAAAAATCAGTTACGGGGCCAGAGGTCCCTGGGTGGCTTAGTCAGTTAAGTGACAGATTCTTTTTTCTTTTTTTTTTAAAGATTTTTATTTATTTATTTGACAGAGAGAAACACAGCGAGAGAGGGAACACAAGCAGGGGGAGTGAGAGAGGGAGAAGCAGGCTTCCCACCGAGCAGGGAGCCCAATGCGGGGCTCGATCCCGGGTCTGGATCCCAGGTCTCCGGGATCATGACCTGAGCCGAAGGCAGTCGCTCAACCAAGTGAGCCACCCAGGCGCCTTAAGTGACAGATTCTTGATTTCAGCTCAGGTCATGCTCTCAGGTTTGTGAGATCAAATCCCATGTCAGGCTCCATGCTCAGGGAGAAGTCTGATTGAGATTCTCTCTTTCTCTCTCTCTCTCTCTGCCTTCCCACTACCATTTCAAATAAATAAATAAATCTTTAAAAAAATCAGAGGATTAAAAAATAAAAGGTTGTAAAGTGTGACATCATATACAGAAAACATACAGGGGTAAAAATTCAGTGTTTTTAGAATGGGTTCAAACTTGAACAACCTTCAACTTAATATAGACTGCTATGTGCATAAGATGTTATATGTGAACCTAATGGTAATCACAAATCAAAAACCTATAATAGATATGCAAAAAATAAAGAGAAAGGAATTCAAGCATATCACTAAAGAAAGCCATCAAACCACAAAGGAAGAGAACAGGAGAAGAAAGAAACAGAAAAATTACAAAAACCATAAAACAAGTTACAAATTGGTAATAAGTACATATTTAATAATAATTACTTTGAATGTAAATGGACTAAATGCTCAAACCAAAAGACATGTGATTGAATGGATAAAAAAGCAAGACTCATTTTTATGCTGCCTATGAGAGACTTACTTCAGACCTAGAGACAGATGCAGACTGAAAGTGAAGGGATGAAAAACATTTATCATGCAAATGGAGTGAAAAGAAAGCTGGGGTAGCAATATCTATAGCAGATAAAAATAGACTTTATTTATTTTTTAAAGATTTTATTTATTTATTTGACAGAGAGAGACACAGAGAGAGAGGGAACGGGAACACAAGCAGAGGGAGTGAAAGAGGGAAAAGCAGGCCTCCTAGCAAGCAGGGAGACCAATGTGGGGCTCAATCCCAGGACCCTGGGATCATTACCCGAGCCGAAGGCAGATGATTAACAACTGAGCCACCCAGGCACCCCACAAAATAGACTTTAAAACAAAGACTGTCGACTAAGAAATTGGAAGAAAACTGAGAGTTTGTATTCTAAGATCAGGAATAAGATAAGGATGTTGATGCTCACTGCTTTTATTCAACGTAGTACTAGAAGTCCTAGCTGTAGCAATCAGACAAGAAAAAGACATAAAAGGCATCCAAATTGGTAACAAAGAAGTAAAACTTTCACTATTTGCAGATGACATGATGCTATATACATGAAACCCTAAAGACTCTATCAAAAAACTGTAAGAACTGATAAATTCAGTAAAATTGCAGGATACAAAATTAATTACAGAAATCTGTTGCATTTCTATACACTAATAACAAAGTTACAAAAAGAGAGATTAAGAAAATGATCTCATTAACAATTGCACCAAAAAGAATAAAATACCTAGGAATATACTTAACCAAGGAGATGAAAGCCCTATACTTTAAAAGTATAAAACACTGATGAAAGCAATTGAAGATGACACAAAAAATGGAAAGACATTCCACATTCATGGACTGAAAGAACCAATATTGTTAAAATGTTACCCATAGCAATTTACAGGCTTAATGCAATCCCTATCAAAATACCAACATTTTTCACAGAACTAGAACAAATAATCCTATGGATTTATATGGAATTAGAAAAGATCTCAAATAGCCAAAGCAATCTTGAAAAAGAACACAGCTGGACATACCATAATTTCAGATTTCAAGCTCCATTACAAAGCTGTAATAATCAAAACAGTATGGTACTGGCACAAAAATTGACACATAAATCAAGGGAAGAGAATAGAGTCCAGAAATAAACCCATGCTTACATGGTTAATTAATCTACAACAAAGGAGATAAGAGTATCCATTGGCAAAAGACACTCTCTTCAACGAATGTGTTAGGAAACTGAGAGTAGGCTGGCAGAGATCTCTATTCTCTTCCACATAGTAAATGCTACAATTATGTGTCAGGGGAGAATGGTTTCCCACAGAAGAGAGGGATAGCTTATCAGCCTTTTCTCTAATCTTGATGGGGGAGGTGCTATTGACTCCAGAGTTCACACTACCACCATTTCCTCCTTCAGTTCTTGATTTTATTCTCTGATAAACTGGATGTGGTTTATCTAACATTTAAATCCTACCTCTCCAACTCCCATGCCACATTCACTCAGTAAGCCACATGCTGGCTATTCTCTTTAACTTTATTTTGCAAGTACCACAGCAGAATTAAATGGTATTGCTGTGGTTGAGTGTTGTCTGGTGCATCATACGGTGTTGAGCGACATTCTTGGCCTTTACTCACTAGAAGTCAGTAGGACCTTCCTCTTCCTCTCACCTCCTGCCCTAATTGAGACCACCCCTCAAAAAAAGTCTTCGGACATTGTGTAGAAGTTGCGCCCCGTTGTGAACCACTGGTGAAAATGTAAAAGTTCTCAGTATATTATTAATACATCCTGTCAGTGTCAGTGATAATACATAGGATAAAGCTGAGGATTTATTACCTATATATTTATTCTGTGCTTTTTAAATAGATATCATTATAAACATTATATATCTAGTATAATGCAATTAACTTCACTCTCATTTTAAAAACTGGTACCTTTCTGTACATGATTAGACTGGAGAGAATGAAGGAATGAGAATATGTAGACTACAGAAATTTAAAATACTGTTGGTGAGAGTTGCCAACTGAAACTTTTGAAAATATTTATCTCAAGCACCATATATTTTTTTCTATCAACTAACTGTTGATAACCTAAAGTTGGTCTTATTGGTATTGGGTCCATAAATATATATTACTTTGGCTTTGAGGTATAAAGAAATAAGACCAGAAGGGTCCAATCAAGCTTGAAAAAGAACATACTTGAATTTAAGATTTTGTGCAGTTACTGTAACAACAGTGTGGGATTGGCATAAGGATATACAAATAGACCAATGGAACAGGACAGTCAGAAAAAGACTCAATTTATGACAGATATCAACACAAGTCTGTAAGGGAATGAATGGTTTTTCAATAATTGGTATTGGAACATTTGGATATTTTATGGAACAAAATGAAATCTGACCTCTATCAAACATGGTATACAAAATTTATTGTGAGATGGACCACAGTTCTAAATGTGCAAAACAATAAAGCTTTTAAAATAAAACTTCAAGACAGTCTTAAATGGAATACAAAAGGCACTAATCATAAAAGACTGACTTCATTAAAATTAAAAACTATGCTCATCAAAAATCACAAACCAGTAAAAAGGCAAATCACAGAATGAGAGATTTTCATGATATACATATCCAATCAAGGATTCATATCTAAATCTATAAGAAAATAACTCAATTTTTTAAATGGGCATGAGACCTTAGAAGGCCTGTCACAAAAGAGGCTATTCAAGTGACCAACAAGGATATGAAAAGGTATTTAATATAAGTAATTGTCACAGAAATACTAGTTAAAATAATAAACTTACCAGAATGGCTAAAATTAAAAAGATTATCAATATCAAGTATTACTGAAGATCTGAAGCAACAGTTGGAACTCTCATATATTGCTTATGGGTAGGCAAATTAGTCGAACCACTTTGGAAAACTGTTTGGCAATACAAAAACTGATAGCACTATGTACTAAAATGAAATGTACCTACCCTCTGATCCAGAATTCTTCTCCTAGATATACACTGGAGAGAAATATGTACATGGATCTTCTAAAATGTTTTTAAAATGGCCACAGCAGCATTATCCATAATAGTCAAAAATTGGGAGCCACCCAAGTGTTCAATAGAAGAATGAATCCAGTCTCACAATGGAATGCTCTACTCTTTAAACTATTGATACTTGCAACGAAAGAGATGCATATTACAGATGTCATATTAAGTGAAAGCAGTCACAATGGTATCTACTGATGACACATTTATATGAGGTTTGAGATCAGACAAAACTAGTGAATAGTAACAGCATTCAGAATAGTGATTACCTTTTGAGGGTGGTATTACTAGGAAGGGGCATGAGGAAAACTGGAGAAGTAGAATGTTTTATAAATTTATGGATGGTGGGTTCATGGATCCTATGGAGAGGACAAGTAACTCTTTTGAGTTTTGCTGCAAA
The DNA here is from genome assembly GCA_004023965.1 of Spilogale gracilis. NCBI lineage: Eukaryota > Metazoa > Chordata > Mammalia > Carnivora > Mephitidae > Spilogale > Spilogale gracilis. Next base: position 6,281 of record PITA01017906.1, read on the forward strand.
GCAGAGGATTAGGGAAGTAGCTGGCAGAGAAAGTGGGAGAAGTTTCCCAGAGAATAGACAATATTTTTATATACAGATAGGAGTAATTAAGTAGTGAGACAACTGATGATGGCAGAGAGAGGGAGTGATGGAGCAATGTCCCTAAGCAGGATGGGAGGGCATGAAATGTTCTGCCTATGTGGAAGAGAGGGAGGTTGTATAGTAGCCGATAAACCAAAATACAAGTAATTGTATAGGTGGATAACTACAGTGTTAGGACCCTTAAAGTTCTTTTCTGATTGGTTCCTTTTTCTCTGGGAATTAGGAAGCAAAGCCATCGCATGATAGAAAAAGTGACTTGGAAGTGTGAGAAAAGGGAAATGTGAAATAATCAAGAGAGAGCACAGTAAATGGACCATGTTGCCGTTACCAAATACATGAGGTAGCACTGAGACCCACTTAAGGTTGGGGTGATGAGTTAAGTTAGTCTGGTTGGATTTTCTCCTGTTACCTGAGAGGTAGAGGGTTATATTTAACCAGATTTGCAGTTTTAGAGTGTTAGTGCAGTTTGTGAGAGATCATAGGTACCTGTGAATCTTATTTTTACCAGTTGGGGTATCATCAGCTCTAGGCTCTTTCCGTGGGCAAAACTAGAAAATATTATTTCTAAATGACTTCATATTAATATTTCTAATCAATATTTACTATTATAAAGTTATTTCTGAGCTTTAGCTTTTATAGTTGTATCTTTTTCTCTGGCAGTGAAAATCATGGGGGCTGATAATTCTAACACCAATATTACTACCAGCGATAAAATTATCTAGTTTAAAGAGTTCTTCGCAGTTCTTGGGGCATCTGGGTGGCTAGGTCAGTTAAGCCTCCAACTCTTACTTTTGGCTCCTGTCGAGATCTCAGAGTTGTGAGATCAAGCCTTGTGTTTGGCTCCATGCTGGTTTTGAAGCAGGCTTAAGATTCTTTCTCTCCCTCTCCTTCTGTCCCTCTGCCCCCCGCAAAAAGACTTCTTTGCAGTTCTTTTTGTTCTTAGCATACATTCCATGAAGGTGTTCTTAGCATACATTCCGTTAAGGATATACAGATGGAGTATTATATTCAATGTTCATTTGGAATAACTATTTTCTCTGTATGAATTCTACCAATATAAAAATAAATATAGGCTTTTTAATTGTTGGAATTAAATCTGAAGATTTATTTGAGAGAGAGAGACAGTGCACATATATGTGAGTGCAGGGAATGGCAGAGGGGGAGAGAGAGGAGAGAGAGACTCTTGAGAAGACTTTCTGCTGAGCATAGAGCCCAACGAGGGGCTCAATCCCACAACCCTGAGGATCGGGACCTGAACCAAAATCAGGAGTCAGATGCTCAACTGAGCCACCCAGGTGCCCCTTGTGGGAGTTAAATTTGGATGTTTACATTTTACACTCTAATGTTTCTTCAAGTTTATAAAATACATTGGTAAATGACTATCAAAGTCATATAAAGGCCATGCTTCCATCCTTCTCTCCCTATGCCCTCTTCATCTCTTATCGGTAATCGTTTCTGTACTCTGTAAAGGAAAGAACTAAAATCCTGCCTTTGGGGAAGAACTAGAATTTATCTCCTGTAGATGATGGAAATTTCTTCTTTACAGAAAAATGTCAGCTGATAAACATAGAAGGAATTATTTAGAAAATCTTTTGGCAAATGTTAACAAAATAATACAGACAAGGATGTTAGAACCATTAGGTAAAAGGTTGTTGAAGATGATGATATTGGCAAAGGACCAAAGTATCACCCCACAGAGAACTCGCTTACTGCAAAGGAGAAACATATTTTACAATTGAGAGCTCTGGTGTTATCATTTTAGCCAAGTGATCAAGCTTTGACATTATGTGCTCACTGATGGGATGCAATATGAAATATACAGCATGAACCACTCTTGCCAGAAAAGTTAACATTATTCTAACCTTTAGGTTAAACTTTCAGTTGATGGGAATATCAAAGATAAAAGAACAGGTTAAACAATTAGACAATTAGACTATGGGCTATCCTACAAGATGTGATTTCTTCTAATAGGCAACAAAGGTCAAGAGGGGAAAGTGGCAGAGGCTTGGTTAGGTTAAAGAGACTAAATGAAACTAGATTTTAAAAAGACAGAATGACACAAATATCCAAGTATTCACATCAAGTACACAAATGATATTAAGCAGTTCATTATTACTCTTAGGTGTGTGCAGAGTTATAGAGGTAATAGGATGAAATGTGTTACTGGTTCTCTCTACATTGGCAACAAGATGGACATTGAACATTAGATTTGCAAAGAATTTTATTTATATAAATGATTTAATAACATTTCATTAAGTTTCCAAAAAATTAGTTTTTAATTTTATTTAAAATTGAGACATTAATTATATTTATATTTCGTCTTTTAGTTTTCATAAATAATTCTAAATATTTTAAGACAACTTTTTGAAAACATAAAAATAATTTTTAGTATTTATTTTCATTTTCATTTTTGATTAAATATATTTGAATATTATATCCTTGGAAAACATTTTTTATATTTTATATTACTGCCAACAGAAATTATAAGAGAATTCTTATTATAAGAATTTAATTAGTGATTTTGCTAGAATGAAGGTAAGACAAATGAGAAAGCTCTTCAGAATAAAGACTTGAAAAAGACAAGAAAACACAATGGAAGAATAGCCAAATATATAGAGAATAGAATCAAAATAAACAGTGTTCCTGAAGGAGACTGAACAAAAGAAACAGAAGCATTAATCAAGGACATAGGTCTTTATCACTCACACATCATTTTCAACATTGCTGTTGAAAACCCAGACACATGCAATAATTAAATTCAGTCATCGTTGACATTTTTTTCATCATATAAAAACCATGTTACACATCTTTTTCAATTTTATTGTAATGAAAATTTTTTGCCAAAGTGAGAGAACAGAATATATTTAAATTAGCTTGATTCAAACATTTTAAGTATTTAGATATATTGCATGTGGATCTCCATTTGAACTCTTGCCTTGGGCCCAGTGAACATTAGGGGTGAACCTGACTGCCACTTTAAATGCAAAGAAAAATTAAGCAGTATCTATAGGTTTTCAAAGAGAAAAGCCTGCAACCCTAAAATGTTAAAACATTTATATACTTTCAAGCTTCCTTTAAATGTAAAAGAAACAAAAAGATCATTTCGGATAGACAAAAGTCTGGGAAAATACACCATCCACGTCTTTCTTGCACAAGTTACATAAAGATGTCTACAAAATGACCTAAAATTAAAAGCTCAACACTGTAGGATTTCTGGGACAACAGCAGTGTGAATGCATTCCTACTGCTTAGCTTTCTCAACTCCAGCCCAAATACCAACAACTTCCTGAGTAGGCCAACAGCGTGTATAAGCTAAACTTCAAGTGTACCCAGATCTCGTCCAAGAGAGTGACCCTAGGACCTTTCCTTCTAGGTGAGATGAAAGAATGGGATCTTGTAGAAAAAGCAGGAGGCCTGGGATGAGGGTTAAAAGTCACTGTGATAACGTGATCATACTAGAGCTCATGACTTACTCCTTTTCACATCTCTGACCCTGGAGGGTAGGTTAGGGGAACTGATAAACTCACTGAATCCTTCCTGCCTCTGAATCTGGTTGAGTCAAGGGAGCAGACCATTCTCAGTAGGGGATAAACAACCTTCTGGCAGGAGTACCAACAGGGGTACCTGCTGGAGTACAAGCAGGTTGCAAGACAGAAAATGTCAGTGCCTCTCAGAACTAGAGGAATTCACAGGAGGTACCCCAGTAGCAGGACTTGGGCCCCGGGCAAGGGCAGAGCTCTGTGGAGGCAGAAACAAACAGCAGAGCCTGTAACTTAGCAGCCAAAGTGAGAAGGAGCATGCAAAACATCTGGAACTAAATTTACCTTCTGAAGGGCAAAGTCACCGTAAATGCACAAAATTGTGTTTAAGGAAATCTGATTACAAATCACAAACCATGGATTAAAAATTTTTAAATTCAGTAGACAAATCAAAGCAGGAAGTGCACTATTCAGATCTTCAATTAATTAAAGGTCATGTAGGAGGCCTATCTCAAAACAGTCAGCAGGCATGCAAAAGAATGTGACTTGACAGAAAAGATGACAACTGACCTAGACAGACCCAAAGGCATCCCTCATATAAAATTAATAGGCGCCAGGAGAAGTTAACAAGATACTGATGGAAGAAAGGTAATAATGAAACAAATTAATAAAAGAAAACGTAAGTCTACAGATTGAAGAGGTTAGAACCCCATCTGGGATCGTTGAGAAAATAGACAAACCTGATTAGCTTTATAAAACTCTCTATTTTAAAGATAAAATCATACAGCTTTCTAGACTGAAAGAAAAAGGCGTGAAAGAATCATTTCCCTTCTCCCCTGCTTACTCCCCCCAAAAACCATCAGTACTGGATTTTTTCTTTTTATCTCTAACAGTACAAGGTAAAATCAGTTTAGTGTCTTTCTAAATCAAGTTTGAGTTCTTTCTTGAGTATTCTGCTATGATGGTGTAGGTGGTGCCTCCATCAGAAAGGATGACTATCCAACTTTTGTAGCAACATGGACAGGATTGGAAGAGATTATGCTGAGTGAAATAAGCCAAGTAGAGAAAGTCAAGTATCACATGGTTTCACTTACTTGTGGTGCATAAGCGGTAATACAGAGGACAGTAGGAGAAGGAAAGGAAATGGGAAGTAGGGTAATTCAGGGAGAGAAAGGAAACATGAGAGACTTTGGACACAGAAACAAACTGAGGGACTTGGAGGGAGGGGGTGGGGGATGGGAGAGCCTGGTGGTGGGTACTGAGGGCACCTGTTGCATGGAGCACTGGGTGTGGGACATGGGCAATGAATCTTGGAACACTGAAAAAATAAAATAAATTTAAAGTAAAAAAAAAAAAAAGATGGTGTAGGTGGCTGATATAGTCTCTGAATATTTCCCTATTTGGGAATATTGTCTTCACTCAGCAAGTGAAGGGTATCATGGCTAGGTAACAGAGACTTAAATAATATGTAATGTGCCAGGCACTGTTCTAAGCACATTAGAGGTATTGGCTCCTTTAATCCTCATAACGCCAGGAGTTAGATGCTGTTATAATCCCTAGCTTATGGATGAGGAATAGAAGTACATAGAGATTGAAAAATTTGCCCAAAGCCACAAGCTGTTAAATGACAAAACCTTTTCTTTCTGCTAATATCAGCCACAATATAAAAGCCATAGCAGAATAAAGAGGCATTATATAGACAGTGGCAATTCATGCAGAATACAATGGTCATAAATCTATAAGCACTAACAGCATATGTAGATAAGTTTGACTTTAAAAAAAATTTAATTTGTGGATGATAAAATACAACTTAGGTCATTAAATGATATAACTGTTAGGTATTTATAATGTGAAACAAATAACTCTTAGAAAACAATAGTAAAGAGCAACTTGACAGAAACATGGACTCAGGATATAAACATGCAGAAGAGTAAAAAGTAAGAGACAGGTGAGTAAATCTAAATATACATATGAAAATATTTTCAAAACATTACTATACAGAGAAAAATGAAGTACCAATGACATTATCACTTTACAGCCATCAGATTATCAAGAATTAAAAGCCTCAGCATCTTACTAAATTTCTTACTGTGGCTGACAAAGCCTTTTGTAATCTAGCCCTAGACCATCCCTTCTGACATCATTTCTTCCTTTCCTTCCCCTATCACTCCACCCCAGCTACATTGTCCAGCTAGTTGATCTTAAAATAAAAAAGTCTCATCTGCCTGAAATATTCCGTCCTTAGATATTACCATGGCTTGTCTTTCACATAAGTCATGTTTTTACCCAAAAACCAACTGCTCAGAAATTTTCCCTCATCTCCCTAAGAAAGAATCCCCTTGCCATGTTCTGCCTGCTTCTCCTACTTTCTTTCCCTCTATAGCATTTAGCAATTATCTAGTGTAACTGTTTTATTGTACGTGTACAATATTAGATTGCATTCATTACTTGTTTATTGCCTGTCTTCAACAGACTGTAAACTCCATGATGACAGAACTTTTTCACTCTAGTGCCTGTAATAATGCTAGACACATGGCTGAAATTATAATAAGTATTTGTTGACTGAATGAACAAATATACAATGAGCAAACACCTACCATTAGTTAAAGTACTAATAAAATGAAACTCTTCCATACTTATGGAAGAGATATGAATTTATAACAGCATTTTTGAATTTCTGTATGACAACCTTTAACACAGCAATGGATCACCATCCTCATAATCTAAATAATGGTCCAATGTATAAAGCTCCATAGGAAAGATGTCTATAATAGCAATACTTGCAGGGTGAAAAACAAGCAACATGAATGCATGTTCACCAATGATGGTATGTTTGAATAAAATGTGGCAGGTATACAGCACAGATTATCCAGGCTTTAAATAACTGAAATTAGGGGCACCTGGGTGACTCAGTCATTTAAGCCTCCAGGTCATGATTTCAGGTCATGAGATCAAGTCCCAAATGGAACCCCACATGGGGCTACGTACTGCATGTGGAGCCTGTTTAGGATTCTCTCTTCCCCACTTCCCGTTCTCCCCACAGCATACTCAACAAAACAAATGAAATTAGATCTGTGCCTATCAACTTAGGAGGATTTGTACTACATAGTAGGCAAGAAGAGAAAGATTCAGATAAATGTATATAAAACAATGACTAAACCTCCACTCTATACCTGGGTGAATTTATAAGCACAGTGAAATGTGAGCTAACAGATTTGTAATAAGGGGTTAGGGTATGGTAAGAAAAAAAAGAATTCGCTTTTAAAAAATGCCCACACCAAAATAAACACAACTTTCAGCACCATTGTTTCCTATTGCACATGTGGCAAACACTGTACATTGCCTAACACTCATTCCCTACCATTCTTTCTTGCAATCAAGTCTACCTGTCAATATAGAAGCGGAACAGAAGCACTCTTTCAGCTAAGGCTACAATGTAACCTGACCAAGGGAAAGTAAACATTTACTAGGGTCTCCTAGGAAAGATTTCTTTTTTTCTTAAAAAGAAAAACAGGAGCACCTGGGTGGCTCAGTTGGTTAAGCAACTGCCTTCGGCTCAGGTCATGAACCTGGAGACCGGGGATCGAGCCCCACATCGGGCTACCTGTTCAGCGGGAAGCCTGCTTCTCCCTCTCTTACTCCCCCTGCTTGTGTTCCCTCTCTCGCTGTGTTTCTGTCAAATACATAAATAAAATCTTTTAAAAGAAAAAAGAAAAAAAAGACACAACGAAAAGTAGCTTATTTCCTTGCTTCCTGCTTTTGAACATAGTTATCTGAGTAAGGCATGGCTGGAACTGTGAGAGCCGTTGTGTGACTAAGAGAGGAAAGTCAAGACAATCAAGAGACACCAATTCAAAGCCCTAACTTGGCTAAGTTGCTGTAAACCCTGTAACTGTCAACCAGCAGCCTTAGTATATGATAGTATTTAATCCATACACCTCTATTGTTGATACTGCTTTTCGTCAAATATTTGGGTCAATTATAGCTCAACATCTAAATTAGCCCTGGGTTTAACTGGGTATTATGAATGCATGAAAATTTGACCACCAAAATATCAACGGTAGTCCTCATACTTTTATAAACTGTTTGAATTTTTGATGAGCAAATCTCATTTACATAGTCAGACAAAAATAATAAAGCTATTATTTTAAAAAATGATGACTTCAGGGTCAGGTAGTAAATAAAAAGTAGAGCTAACTTTTAATGCTGTAAATGTGTTCATTTAACAGTACAAAAAACCAGAGAATTATAAGAATTAAAGTGTTTTCTTAAACAAAAGGGGCTAAAAATATTACATCTTGGAATGGTTAATACTAACAAAGAACATAAACTAAATAATGCTTTGAAAACTTCAAATATCTACTACAAGTATCAAAAATAGAATATATTTTAGGAAGACAAAAGCAAAGAACATAGTTTAGACCAAGACACTGAAAAAAGTAGTAATCAAGCATTTAAGAAACCAAGAAAAACTAAAAAGATGACTATCATCAAATTATTAGTTACATGAATACACTAATATTCTGTATTAAAGAGAAATGAGGGGCGCCTGGCTGCAAGAGCATGCAACTCTTCATCTCGGGGTTGTAAGTTCGAGGCCCACTTTTTTGTGTGGATATTACTTAAAAAAAAAATGAAAAAGACAGATGATCTCAGAAAGGGTTAAAAATGACCCAAATCTGGTTTCCAAGTGAAAATAACAGACCAAGGATAAATTTACCTCCCTTCCTTCCCATAATCATAATGAAATAACAATGAGCACAATAAGGACTTCTTAGGCAAAATAGCTAGAAACCAGCATCTTTCCCTTTCTCTTCTTGGAAATTGTACAAAAACAATAATATAGGGAGAAAGGAAACCTTGTGGCCTCTCCCAGTGAAACATAGGAAAAGTATCATCTGTATAAAATATAACCAAAACATAGGTAAGTACTGCCAAAGTGCCTGAACCTGCAGCCAAGTGAACACAGACAGCCTAATGGTGACAGATCTCAGAGAGCACCAGAAAAAAGACACCCTAAAATGCCTGGCCTTCTTTGTAACAACCAGCACAAGAACTAAAGAACTGTTGCAGACAAAGGGGAGGGGAAAGCTTAGACAGTATCAAAAAGGCCCAGTAACAGAAAATGTGAGAAATAACCAGTATAGTTAAATTTTACAATTCACTAAATAACTTTTTTTTTTTTTTTTAATGCACATAAAGATACTACCAGAAGTGAAAGTGGTGCCTGGGTGGCTTGATTGCTTAAGGGTCTGCCTTTAGCTCTGGTCATGATCCCAGTGTCTGGAACTGAGCCTTGTCAAGCTCTGCATTGGGGTACCCCACTCAGTGGGGAATCTGCTTCTCCCTCTCCTGCTGCCCTCCACCATGCTCTCTCAAATCTTTAAAAAAAAAAAAAAGGAAAAGAAAAATAAACAAAACTGACCAACAGACGAATACTCCTCCAGAGAATATGAAAAATTATTGTAAAAAAGAACAAAATGGTTTTCTAGGCTTTTCTGGTAGCACCTGAAATCCAACGAACTTAAGTAAAAGGTGAGGGGATTTATTTGCACTGATGCAGAAATGGTTGAACAAAAACTAGAGCAGGGAAATATATGGGCTTCAGGAACAACTGGAACCAGGAAACCAAACCACCAGTTCCCACATTATCTTTACTGATTCTAGGTCATGGAAATGCACACATATTCTGGGAAAGGAGTATGAATACAGCCAAAGTGGAGAAGTTTTGCAAGAACACAGCAGGAATTTTCAGTCCTGGTTGCAGAGTTGATTACCTGGACTAGCCGGGGGGCTGTTAAAAATAGCAGAAATATTATAAATAAAAGAACAATTTTTGAAAACACACAAGCTCAACCCTTAAAATATATCCAACATCAGAGAACATTAAAACCATACCAAAATACCATTTCTCCACTTTCCACTGGCAAATATTCAAATATTAACATGTTCAGTTGGCGAAGTCATGGGAAAATGGGCACTTTCATGTACAGCAGGTGGCAATGCACATTGATGCAAACTTTAAGGGACCAACACAAGCTGTATCACTTATCTTTTAATCAGACAATCCTTTATCTAGTTTAAACTGAAGTTACATGAAAATTTAACTGCAAAAGAATATTCACTGCAGCATTGCTTGTAATTTTATATACTGGAACACAGTCATACATAGGAGAGTGGTGGAATAAACTATGGGACAGACAATGGAGTACTCTGTAGCTAAATAAGATCTCTATGAATTGACATGAAACAATTTCCAGGATACACTGTTAGGTGAAATAAGCAAAGTACAAAAATATCTATAGTATATCACCCTCTGTGTAAGAAATAATAAGTAAAATATATATTTATGTACTTAAAAAAAAGAGATTTTATTTATTTGACAGAAACACAGTCAGAGAGGGAACACAAGCGGGGGTGGGGGGTGAGAGAGACACAGGCTTCCCGCAGAGCAGGCAGCCCAATGCGGGGCTTGATCCAGGGACTCCGGGATCATGATCTGAGCTGAAGGCAGAGGCTTAACCACTGAGCCACTCAGGCGCCCCTTATCTCCTCCTTTGTGCAAAAATAAATAAAGGAAAGATAATGCAGGGACTCATGAATTGAGTTAACTGCAAGAAGTGGGTTGAAGTGGGATAAAAAGGACAAAAGGAATGAGGGGGAAGAGGAGGATATTATTCTTCTGAGTATAGTTTCATAAACTGTTCTGCCTTTTGGAATCATGTTAATGTCTTACACATTCAAGAAAGATGAGAGGGAAGGGAAAAAGATAGGGAAGGGACAAGAGAAAAACAGGAAGTGATGGGGCAAGGGAACCTAAAATAGAATACAGACACCAGTAAGCAAAATGGCATTTCAAATGATAACACAGCCACACTGAAGGGACAGGTAGGAAGGAGAACTGAAGTTCTGAACACAGTATTTGAACTAAATGCTCTACATCAAAAGATCAAATCAACCTGATTTCTTGGATTCTTAGGTTTCTTTTTGTAAAGACAAAGGCTAGCAATTATGAAACTATTTTCTATTCCAGGATTGAATAAGTAAATACATTGGGGGTGATGTCCTGTTTTGTCACTGCACAGAATTACACATACGAAAAGAGAGAATACAAAGACCCCTATGTGACGTTGAGTTGGAATTAGAGATATCAGTGTAAACTCATGGATTTAAGATATTTATATATGTATAATTATATAATTATAGAAAGACATGTATGTAAATACATACATACTTCTATTTCCTAGCTCTTTCTACTGTGAGAACTTTTAAGAAACTGGAAGCAATGAATATACTAACTGTCCAGATCTCAGTTATAAATTCCATTCTTCACTAAAGGAATCAGGGCTCCATAGTGAAATCACCAATTTCAGAGCTGAAGTAGAGAAAGTACATGAGTCAAGAAAAGTCTGGAACATTCTTTTGTACCCAAAAGTAAATTCCACTCAAACAATGGTACAAACATGTCAAAAGGACAAGGAGCCAGGTTGAAGGAGTTCCCACTGGTCAAATCTGGAACAATATGAACATCAAAATAATGATGATAAAGAATTATCATCACGGCGCCTGGGTGGCTCGGCTGGTTAAGCGACTGCCTTGGGCTCAGGTCAAGATCCCAGAGACACGGGATCAAGCTCCACATTGGGCTCCCTGCTCAGCGGGAAGCCTGCTTCTCCCTCTCTCACTTCCCCTGCTTGTGTTCCCTCTTTAGCTGTGTTTCTTTCAAATAAATAAATAAAATCTTTTAAAAAAATTGTCAAATAGAAAGCATGAGTGCACTTAAATACGAGAAAGCTCTAACAACAGGAAACCAAATAATAAATACGAAGTAGAAAAATAACCATTTGTCAATCATAACTGAAAATTATACCATCATTGGGCAGTAAAACTTTATGGGTATTATTTGTGAAGAAACAGGAAAAACCCACAAATTGCCTTACTCAAGTGATCAAAATTAACACTACCAGTAATGGAACAAATTGGCATCATGTAACCCTGGTAGGATGCCCTGAGAAAAACACATAACTTCTGTTGTAACTTGCCAAAAGTTCATAACCTTATTCTAACCATGAGGAAACATTCAAACCCAAAGCTGAGAAATATACTACAAAATAGCTGGCATGTTCTCTTCAAAGTTGTTACTGTCATTAAGCCAAAAGGAGGGCTGAGGACCTGTTTCAGATTAAAGGAAACTAAAGGGATATGACATATAAACTGGTTTTCAATTGCTATCAAGGAAATTATTGGAGTAGATGATAATATCTGAGTAAGATCCATAATTATACCATTGTATCAATGCTAATTTCCTGATTTTGATCATTGTATTATGCTTAGGTAAGAAAATGCACTGACTTTGGGGCACCTGGGTGGCTCAGTCGTTGGGCTTCTGCCTTCAGCTGAGGTCATGATCCCAGGATCCTGGGATTTAGCCCTGCATCAGGCCTGCTTCTCCCTCTCTCACTCCCCCTGCCTGTGTTCCCTCTCTAGCTGTGTTTCTGTCAAATAAATAAAATCTTAAAAAAAAAAAAAAAAAGTCCTGGCTCTTAAGAAATATACAGTAAATATTTTAAAAAACATACTGACGTATTTAGGGCAAAGGAAGATATCAGCTATTCTCAAGAGGTTTAGAAAAAAAAATTTAGAATAAAATAAATGTGGTAAAATGCCAACATTGATGAATCTGGGTGAAATTCTTTGTATTACAATTTTTTATAACTTTGAAATTCTGTCAAAATGAAAAGTCAAAATATATTCTGGAGTTCACACATAGATAACTAATTATTGCTCTGGAATAAACTACCTATTTCAGATTCTAACCTACACTAAAGCTGTAGAGACTTCAGAAAGTAGGGAGTAGAGGAAGGGGGTTCAGGGTAAGTAATATCAATGATTATCTACCGCAACGCAGAAACATTCGCCATTGAAATGTTATCTATTAGCATCAAGTAGCTTTGCGTTGAGTTGATAAGGCAAAAACTTTCACAAATACAAAGGGAAAATGAACACATCTACAAATCTATTAGAAAAATTCGTTAGGTGAGAGATTTCTGCTTTGCTTTGTTGCTAGTATAAACTACTGGGGCATATAGTAACGATTTAATAAAACCTTATTTTCATTTATATTATATAAATGTACAGATTATAATCATCATGGGGGGACCACACCCTTTTCTTGTTCATTATTGTCTATTCGAGACTTAGTGCCTAGCATATAATAGGTCCTCAATATTTGCTGAATGGCTAAACACTGAGCCTGCTCATTAATACTTGTGGGAGACTACTAAGAAACATCTTAAATAGATCAGAATTCCAGTGGGATAAAGTAAATGAGCATATTCCCTGCACTTTTTAATTTTTATCTTAGTAAGCTGATACCACACTTGGATGATGAATATAGGCTCTTTTGTTTGATACAAAGTTAAGTATTCAGGTTACTGCAGATGATCCAGTTTTAACCGTCATGAACTGTGACCTTAAAACAGCAAGTAGTTTGCAATACAACTATTGCTCACCCCCAAAAAACATTCCAGAGTATGCTCAGCTGGTTCAGCATTCGACTCTTGATCTCAGCTCAGGTCATGATCTCAGGGTTGTGAGACCAAGTCCGGCTTCAGGCTCCTTGATGGGGGTGAAGCCTGCTTGGGGTTCTCTCTCCCTCTGCCCTTTTGCCCCCACCCCCACCCAACCCACTTGCACTCTCTTTCAAAAGAAAATAATAAAATAAAATACAAGCAGCATTGTCACTTATAAAGTTGTGACTATTTTACCTGATTAAGACTTAACAGTACCCACTTGTTTACCTAGGAATATAGTCTGTATTTGTTAAGAGTCCAATTATAAGTTTTAAAACTCAAATAACTTAGCAAAAACCAAACCAAACCAAAAAGAAAAAAACAAACCAATCCTTTTAAAAATTGGGCAGAGTCTGAATACACATGGAAAACAGTATGGAGTTTCAATAAATTAAAATTAGAAATAAATTAAAAATATAACTACCATATGATCTACCTATTCCACTTCTGGGTATTTATCTAAAGAAAACAAAACACTACTTCAAAAAGATACATGCAGGGGCACCTGGGTGGCTCAGTTGGTTAAGCAACTGCCTTCGGTTCAAGTCATGATCCCGTACACCCGGGATCGAGTCCCACATCGGGCTCCCTGCTCCGCGGGAAGCCTGCTTCTCCCTCTCTCACTCCCCCTGCTTGGGTTCCCTCTCTGGCTGTGTTTCTCTCTGTCAAATAAATAAAAATCTTAAAAAAAAAAAAAAAAAGATACATGCACCCCATTATGTTCATTGCAGCATTATTTACAATAGGCAAGACACAAAAACAACCTAGGAGTCCATCAATGGATGAATGAATCAAAATATGGTATATACACACACAGACTACTATTGAGGCATTAAAAAAAAAAAAATGGCATCTGGCCATGAGACCAGAGGTGGACCATCCATGGATGGACCTTAAAAATATGCTAAGAAGCCAGAAAAAGACAAATAGCATGATTTCACCTACATGTGAAACCTAAAAGACAAACTTACAAACTCAGAGAATAGACTGATTGCTATCAGAGGGGACAAGGATTGGGGGGTGAGTGAAATGAGTGAAAGAAGTCAATCGTATGGTGACGGATGGTAACTAGACTTATTATAGTGATCACTTTGTACTATATACAAATATTGAATTATGTCATATACTTCAAACTAGTATTATATATGAATTTTACATCAATTCTAAAAAAGTTAAACTAGGGGCACCTGGCTGGCTGAGTTGGAAAAGCATGCAACTCTTGATCTCAGGGATCTAAGTTACAACCCCACGTTGAGGGCAGAGATTACTTAAATAAAACTAAAAAAAAAAAAAAAAAAAAAAAAAAAGAGGTAACCTAGCCAAAGATAAACAATGAAAGCTTTATAAATACTTTTCCATGGCCGATGTGGCCAAATGGTATAAACTGCTTTATCATTTTAGGGTGGTGCAGTCAGTTAAGTTTTGGACTCTTGATTTCAGCTCAGATTGTGATCGCGGTGCCAGGAGATTGAGCCCTAGGTAGGGGGATCTGTGCTCAGTACAGAGTTTGCTTGGGACTCTACCTCTCTCAGATAAATAAATCTTAAAGCAAAACAAACCTGTGTTATAATTTTAATAGGTTCACATTACCAGGGATATTCCTTGCTGTATTTTTTCAAACTGCAGATTGTGACTAACTAGATGAAGATCAAGACTAGCATTAAAAAAAAGAAAAGAAACAGACTAGCATAGAAAAATCTCAGAATGGGTCCCTATTGTAAAGTTGAGTACAGCTTGGTAAAATTTTGTTTTGGGATATATATACATATACATATAAACTGAGCTATGATATAAAATGTATTTCTTACAGTTGGTTGTGGTAAGAAAAAATTTGAAAAATGCTGTTTTATGCTTCAAGACTCCTTCAGTACAATCTAGATCCATCTCTGCAGATTTGGTGACATTCCAAGTACCTGTCTTTATCAAGTTCAACCTTCACAAAAAGAATGGCAATTTTATTCTAAACACTGCACCTAAGGCATATGATCACAAACATAACTAATTCTTCAGATAAATGTCCAGATGTAAAACTCATTGGTATCTGAAACTAATTAAAAGATCACTTGAGAAACAGTATTTGTCATAGCTCCCTAATAGAACTTTTTGCAATGCAAGAAAAATGTATCCTTTTGGACAGTGCAGATATAGAGCATATGCCTTAAGGTATGGGCCACGGATCACAATAATCACCTGACTCACTGGGAAGCTTCTTAGAAATGCAGAATTATAGGTTTGATTCCTATGAGCAGAAAGATTCATGTGCAGAATGAAAACAATCTAAAGGACTGGTTGTCAATGGGCCTAGTACCACTGAGAATTACCATACTATGGAAATTTATGGGATACTTTGGTTACAGCAATTACAGGTGGAATAATGCTGGCATTACAGGTAAAACAATACACAGAACAGGTCTACACACTTAAGGACTAGTATCTCGAACAACACTCAAACGCCCTGGCAGACATTCACATAACCTTTTAAAAAATCTATTTGTAATAGATTTTGAATTGAAATTTTGAATTTTACTCTATTACATATGTTATCTAACCAATTTTTGCACAATCTTTACTCCTGACTTTCTAGAAATACCATATGTAAATTGAAAAAAGATACTTTTAGTCCAGAACTTTACTAAATATTACTCACCATTTCAGAGTAACTTAATAGCTTACATTCATGATTATCACATTCCTACTGATACTAGGTAGGTCAATTATCAGACATCATTATATAGTTATACTTGAGCTAAAATAATTTTACTAAAAACAACTTCCCTCTAATTTCCCTTCTCTTGTTATTCTATTATTATCTCTATTATTCTCTCATTAGGGTATTTGCTAATTTTTCTTTAAAATATGGATAAACAAGTTATATCACCCATGAACTTCACACTTCAGGATAAGAATGTGCAACTAATACACTCCCTTTTACATATGGGGTGCTATGTCTGACATATTTAAGAACTACTGATTTAAAGATTTATGCACATTACCATCCCCCTAGATCAGGAGCCCTTAATACAAAGACATCAAGGGTACTTAATCCATGGAGTGCCTTCACAACGTCAATAAAACTCCCAAATGCTATATATAATTTTACACATATGCACAGCCACCGTGGAGTAGATAACACATAACGTTGTTCCATCAAAAGCTATTAGACTAAGAACCATTACATTATATACCCTGAGACTCTACTAGACTGGATTATAAACTTCTATCTCAAAGGGTAGTTGAGCCCTCTACCCAGTTACATTTACAGAACTATAGTTCTCATCACTTCATCAGCTTACAGTGACATTTTAAAAAACCCCATGAAGAATTACTACAGAATGTCAGTCACTACATTATGTATACTACAGGTGTTCTGCACATTTGTTTTTTATGAAGCCCCATGGAGATGACTAATTATCATTACACATTCACAACGCCATCAGGCACTGCACTATACTCTGTACACACAAGTGCCCTCTGAAGTATCACTCATTTCACACATGAGGAAATTGACTTGGAGAGCTCAACGATTTTGAGTAAATTTATTTATCTAATAGAGAGCAGAACTAGAATCTGAACTCAGGCTGTCAGACTCCAAAGCATATGTGTGCTTTTCTGGAGCAGGTAACTGGTTTTTCCTTTGATCTTTCTATGGAAATATTGACTGGATCCTCTCTTCCTTTGGCATAACCTGTCAGAGTCCTTAAGCAAAAACTGTGGCCACAAATGGCAGTTGCCCAAGCATGATATTAACATCTCTGAATCACTTGCTTCTCCCTTTTATTTGGTTACTATATTGACTTCATGAATGAATACATTTCTCATGCTAACCTTACTTCTAGCTAAATCTTTTCTCACACTCCCCACTTTCTTCACTCTATTCCCTGTAATAAAAAAAGGAACAAATAATGCATACCACATGCCCCTTTAGATAATACAGTAAATATATTAGTAAGAGTTCTACAGAATGAGTACAAGCTTTCTTGGATAATTCAAAAACCAGTCTGTAATCATTCTTATAATTAAAAACACCAACTATCACTTTCATAACAAGTACCTAAGCTCTAGTATTTTCCAATTTGTGAAAATCCTAGTTACTTTGCTTTCAAGAGCAGTAAAAGAAGTCAACATGCAGATGAAACACTAAGCATTTGAGGACATGGGCAAAAAGGAAAGAGTTCACTTGGGGATGCCTTTTAACATAAAAACCCAGACGCTAAAAGGGACAATTAGGAGAAAATGCCTTGGACTCAGAGATACTGTATAAGTGGAAGGTGAAAGGAAGTAAGTAGCAATGCACATCATACTTAATTGACTGTATTGATAATAAAACCATCAGGTGGTAATGGGGTTAGGGATCTGATAGAAGTGAAAAGGAAATGGGAAGAGAAGATTTTTGGCTTTTGCCAGTAACACCATTGCTACAAAACACTTAGAGTAAGGATCAGACTTAAAAAATGAAAAGGAAAAAGGATTGGCCTTTTTCCCATTAATTTTGCCAGTACCTTAGGCTTTGCACGCCACAGTCTCTATCACAACTAGCCAACTCTGCCACTGTAGCACAAAACAGCCACAGACATATGTAAACAAATGGATGAGGCTGTTTTAATAAAACATTTTTTATAAAATGGAATGCAAACCAAATGTAACCTATGAGTTGATAGTTTGCTAACCCCTGACATAAGAGATCCAATAGTCAGGGAGAAACAAATCTGAAGCACATGAGAAAGGTCATGGGTAAGGACAAAACAGTTGGAAGTCACTGTCACAAATAAAATGACAGAATGGATAACCTTACAATAGCAGAAATGCAAAATATGAATACTTAAAGATACTTTATGAAAAACAGCACTTCATAAAAAGCATGAGGAGATAATTAGCGGTTTCCAGAAAACAGAAAAAGCATGTGATGTCATTCTGGCTCAATTACAAACCCCTTATATCTGAGGAAGTGCAGGACACTGCAATATTTTAACCATGGTCATTATCTGGAAGGCAGAGCCAGAACCCAGAACGGCCCCAACGTGTATGTAATACACTGAAAGCCTTGACATGAGACAACCCAAAGCAGGGTCAGGTTGGAACAAAAATCTTGTACCTCACATATTTTATAGAGAATCCTATACAAAAACAAAATCCATAGGCATTTCACAGAAATTATTTACACAAAATTGAATCAAAGGCTGAAAACAAAAATAAAGCAAAAAAAAAAAATTCCCTTAAAAACAAAACCAATTGCCAAGGGAAATGACTGACAATATATAGATGTTTTTCGGAAATGCTCTCATTTCAAAAATTATGAAGTTTATTACACTACTTAAAAATAAAACAGGATCCAATATCAGTATTTGATTCAAGCTTTTTCAATGTTTACAGGCCTAAAATACAACAGGCCTTACTGCTTGTCTTTGGGAAGTACAGTCTAGCAAAGAAATTACTGTATTTGAAACAAGTCATAAATGTTGGCTCAGCTCATCAGAAGAAAGTAAAGCAATTAAAAACCAATAAAAAAAAAATCACAAGGACCAAAACTGCAAAACTTGCAAAGATGCATTGCAGGACACAGTTACAGAACTGATGATGATTCATGTATGTGGATTATAAGTCTGGATGGGGAATGGGAAGAGAATATACGCCACTTCTAAAGTACAGAATACCATTTCCTTTACACAAACCCAAAAAACTCAAGAATACAAAGGTAAGGTTACAATTTACACCAAAAACTATAAAGGCAAAAATGACAAGTTCTGAATGAAAAAAAAAAACGGGACAAGATTAAACTGTGAAAACTGGTTCCTCCAAATTAAAAAAACCAAACCAAACCAAACCATACCAAACCATAGTACCATATGAGATTGCATGTCTGCAATTTCATTTCTGGCTTCTAGCAATGGAACAGTGACAGCAATATTAAAGTCTAAACTACTCAAAGTATGAGGAAGGCTGCCTGATGTCTACTTTGGAATTCATAGTAAGCAGGATACCACACAGTATTATTTAAAGATATTACAGCTTAAGACTGAAATTCTGACACCAAGTCCAATAGTTGTGAGGAGATGAGGCATAGAGAAATAACAAACTTAGTTGTTTCAGGGAAGGATGGGCACATGAGCTGGCGTTGGCTCATGAGGAAAACCACCTAAGAGTGTTCCTCAAATTGTATGTCAAGGACCAGTTTTAACCCTTAAATTGCACTCTATCAAAAACATACTTTTGTAAAAATATATTTTCAAAAATTAATTACTAAACTACTGATCATATACTTTAATGTGATAGTAATATCAAACTGCTATAGAATGTAGACATCCTCAACTGCTATACCAGTCCACAGAGACACTGGATAACAATGACCTAGCATTTTGTTTTCTAATGTTAATCTGACCTAAAATCTAGTATTTGTCTAGAGTCTGACTCTAGACAGTTTAGAGAAAATTTAGTTTCTTTTAGTGAGAAAATTTAGTTTCCCATCCCTACTAAATAATGAAGACAATCTGTAACAATTAGAAATAAAAAGTAGCACAGAAACTTGTCATTAACTTGTTTTAATTTTAAAAGGTAAAACACTGCATTATCATACTATCTTAGAAAATTAAAATTATCCTTTTAAATGCAAGCTATAGCACTTTAAAATGTTGACTCCTATCAACTTGAAAATTTTGCATTATTTTACCATTTATTTTAGAACAGGATACAGACACTTAAAGTTGTATATGAAAACATTCACTTAACTTATATATAACTATATAACTCATGTATCTGTAAACTCCGTTACCTTGTCTCCATGTTCTCAAAACACCCCCAAATGATTGATTTAGTTGATTGCTAATAGGGTGAGCCTAGGGGGCCTATTTTAAATTCCATTACCAAAGGAAGTAAAATGAAAGTAAAATGCCTGGCCTATAACATGACCACAATCTGATGTGATTTACTATAGCCTGTAAGATAGGCTTTGTACTGTTGAGAGAGTATGTGATTTATATAGAGTCTCTGGAACTAAATCCATTTTGCAACTTAAAAGCTGTAAAGTGACTTACATCCTCACTGCTTCTGCTTCATCTAGAAAATGGGGATAACAGCACCTACATCAAAGGATAACTGTGCAGGTTAAAGTGCATGTAAAGTGCTTGGAACACTGTCTGGCACATAATAAGTACTATATAAGCATTGTAATTATTTAATTCTTACACAGTATGTCTCAAATCCTTCTCTAGAACTGGATTGACAATTAAATTGGTTAAATATGGCACATCCCAACAATTACAATTCTTCTGTTAAAAGATTTTAATTCTCTATTATGAAAATATATTTATTTATAATCTCCTGTTAGGCAGGGAGAAAAAAGACAGAAAATCATGTACAGCTTAATCTTATATTTAGAAAAGATGCTAATGAAGTTATGAAAAGTTACAAGTCACTGTAATACTTATGTGGCATCTGCCAAAAGTGACTCAGTAATTCATCATCCTCCCCACCCACTGGGAAAAGACTTAAAATAAAACTGATTATGATTCTAAAATAGTAATAATAAAGATAATCAAATGAGTATTATAAACCAGGTTTTTAAAAAAAATTTAGAAATGTGTACACTTAATTCATTATTCCTCCTCCACTCCTGAAAGCTGATGCTTCTTAAAATGGACTACATCTTAAAATTAAGGAAATAGAACATTGATTTCTAATAGATATACCACTCCAATCCCACCCATTGCCAACATACCACCACCACCACCATCAGTTATATGCAAGCTCTTGTAGTGCTCGCAACTACGCATAGAACACAATAATAAATCACCTTATCCAATCACCCAAGCTTAAGCAGCAGATATCAGGTATAGTCTACTGAGATTATAAACACAAAAGATCCAGTATTTCTAGAATAATGAACAAAAGGTGCTTGTGGTATTGAGAGTACTCAGATGGTAGCCTGTGGTACATACCCTTTAAACTATTTTAAAATTCTTCAATGAAATCAGTACTATTAATTTCATGTTTATATAGGATTTTGGTCAAACTTATCATTTTTTAAATAAATTCAATATCACCATTTAAAGACAAATTTTCCTCTTATCTAATGATTTTCGTTATCTGTAAGTTTAGCTTACCCTTTTGCCTATAATAGCCATATTTCATTTTATCCATCTGAAATACACAATCATCTATTATGTAGTTTTTCATGTGTGCTTTCAAATACCTACAGAGAGTATTATCAAGTTTTCAAATTTACATTAAACCACACTACACCAATTTACCAATATAAATATAAGTCTTCATACCTATTTATTCCATTCTATTTAGACAGTAACACTAACAAAATTCTTAATGTATATGCTCCCACCACCTGTACTCTTTCCCTATGCTATCACGTTGACACTTACAAAAGAACATCTCAATTCAGCAACCAAATTTTACAACTACCATTCCTACCAATCAAATGATAATGCACCAAGATACCAATTCTTTTTAACACATTAAGAGTACATTATTTACCTAAGACCGAAGGACCGTGCCTTCCTGTATAAAAAACAAAGATAGTCACATCAATTTAATTCCATACATATGGTGCTACCTATTCAATTTATTAAAAATTGTAATAAACATAATAATCAAACTAGTGCTCCAAACTTATGCTGTTCACGTGGAAGACACTACAAGACACAACAGAGACTGCCTGGCAATAAGAGGTACAAATTCCTTCTATAGAGATGGAGAAATAAAAGGACAAATCTAGTTGTCTAAAAGACAATTCACTGTACACATTTTATTTACAGTTTTGTACACTGTCTTAATATGAATGGGACCGCTTTTCTACTTGAGCCATTTTTTAACCAAAGCAAAATAACCTAAGTAATACAAAGTGTTAAAATACAGCATAAGATACAAAAACAGACATACTAATTCTAGTTAGGAATGTAATTATGATGTTACATTTTTTATAATCCACAATTATGTTTAGGAAATCACACAAACATAGATCACTGATTTGAATGAAATGCATAAATTTGTAGCAAAGCTTTGTAGTTACAAAAAAACAAAAAAATTACCAAAGAATGCACAAAATTAATGTTTATTCCACCTTTGTGTCATATTCCTGGATCCTTCACCAACGTTACATGAGGAAAAAAACAAAAGCAAAACAAATGAAAAACTGAAATCAGAATCACTAATGTTATCAAGTAGGGAAACAAATAAATTAAAATCTAGCAGCCATCAGCAAGAGTACAGCAAAGACAATGCTGTAAAAAGAAACAAAGAAAATTGCTAGAAAACTGTATGCATCATACTCTTTCAAACCAGCAAAATATGCTCCTGCATACAATGGAACATAAACAGAATTTTTTTCCTGTAAGGTATAGAAATGCAAGGTCTTTTTTGAATATTGTGGATGGATAAAATGTGTTTGTAATGGTAATTCTACTAAGCTATTACAGAGTGGGCCAGGAAAACATTTATGGATTCTGGGGATGATGTGTACTATAATTCTTTGATTGGGATATGGACACTCTAGCCGAAATTTAAAAAAAAAAAAAAAAATGAACACAGAAGTACAAGACAAAGGCGAATGAGACTTCTCTTATATCTTAGCAACATTTAGATGGAAATCAAATTTAAATGCAGTCCACTCTGCTTTTGAAGAGGCTTTGGTTCAGCTCCCAAATCTCGATTGCTTGTCGCAGTCTCCTATGAGAATACTCAGAAGGTGTCTTCTTAAACAACAAACCTATTTTTAGTGGTGGAGCCGCTCTTAGTAGCTGTGTCTGCATGGGACTGATAACCAATCACTATCTTTGGAGGAAGTCCTAACCTTTCCTTGTATACCCTCCTAAAAGAAGAAAAAGAGAAACAGTAGCCATTAATTTTCATTCACACACACCAAATTTGGTGTACCAAAGTATTACTGTTCTTTACATTAAAAAAAAGTACAGAATGAAATAGGAAACTGCACACCCTCCCTTTCCTTTTAGCAAAATTTACTCTTCATTTCACAACAGTCTCAGTTAATCACTTAACCAATATTTGAGACTCTACTATGTTATTAGGTACCGTGTAATTAGTAATAAATCAATAATATGCAAAGCATGGATGGTCCCTGGGTGTTTACAGTATTTGATTATTTACAAACAATCACAAATACATACAATGGAGCTGTATCACATGTATAATTCATTCATACAAAATTAATTGCCTACATGTCTACTTCTGATATAAAATACAATTATATTTTACATATAAACCATAATAAATATTGTATATTACTGCAAATTACATTAACCTTATTACTTTATGGTATTTTCAGGGTAATTTAGAACATACATTATTTCTGCTTTATATACTAACTCTGCAACCTAATTTTCAAATAACATGTGACTCTATTTTAAGAACTATCATGAGTGCCAAAGTAAGTATGTACAGGGGCTGTGATATTGTGTAACAAGGATGATCTAATCTCGTCTGTGAAATTAGAGAAATCTCCTCTTTAAAAGTCACGAGGTTAAAAGTAAAATGCTGAGAGAAAGAAGCACATCTGAAGGCTGGGAAACAAAATAAGGAAAAAGAGTATAGCAAAACAGTGACAAAGTAAAATTGGGGAGATCATAGAGAACACCACAGGTAAAGATAGGATTCCAAACATTTATTCTTAAGAAAAAATAGCAACACTTTAAAAATGAACACCAAAATGAAGAGACATACATTTACACATACTGGAGCTAAATACTCCCAATATGATACTAGGTTAGTCTTATTCATATTCTACCTTCCACAAGATTCTACTACCTTCCTTCAAGTAAAGTTTCTAAAAATAACTTTATAACTAAAATTATAACTACTATCAGATTATATTATGATACAGTGTATTCCTTTCCATTATACTTTATTTAAAATGCCAGAAAGCCAGAGCACTGAGCCATGTAACTTGGAAGGATTAAAAAAAAAAAATCCTCTCTTGAAAACCTGAAGTCAAATATTTCACAAAGATTTCAATAATTTTTAATACTGACACAAATACAAGATTTTCAGAGAAAAGAAATCCATACTTATTTTTAAACTGTTTGAAAACATTAAATCCCCACAACTAATAAGTTTTGATGCTGACAGAAAGATTGAGAATATGAAGACAAACAACAGTCAACTTCTCTTTTAGAGAATACCTCTATAGAATGAAACCTGGAAGATTTTCACACCTTTTAATCCAGAAAGGAATTATGTTCATAGGAGAATTTGTAATGTTTGAAAAAAATCACAAAGGGCAAACCAAACATTTTCTGACCTATGACCAATACTTAATTTTAACACAAAATCTGAAGTCAAATTTTACTAATTGAAATGTAACAAAAAGAAGATCCCAGTTAACAATGACCAATGTTAGAGATGGGGAGGAATGATAGGCAATTTTTGCAAGGAATAATATTCACACACAAAAATTAAAAACATACACATATGGGTTTTAAAAATATGGACAGAACTAAGATACTGTCACTTAAATGTGACTGAAAATTTTATGTACAGCATACACACATGTGCACAGAATAGACATATACTACTTGCCAATATTCACAGCATTACTAAGAGTATTGAAATATTAATGTTACGATCTTAAAGTAGAAAAAAAGACAATACTATCGTATAATAAACAAATAAAATGCTACATGCCAAAATAGTGCGCTCTGGTGACTATGTAATCCACTGTGAGGAAAAAGAAATTTTACAAAATTAAAAAACTAGAAAAATGGTAACAGCAGTTTAAGATTGTAAGTTTTCATGAAAACATTACAAGGAAAATAATGATCTACAAATCTAAGTATTTTTTAAGCTATGAATAACATACTTCTTTTAGTTATCTTAATATTTTATTATTTTTTAAAGATTTACTTATTTATTTATTTATTTATTTATTTATTTATTTATTTATTTATTTAACAGAGAGATCACAAGCAGAGAGGCAGGCAGAGAGCGAGGAGGAAGCAGGCTCCCTGCTAAGCAGAGAGAGCCCGATGTGGGACTCGATCCCAGGACCTCGAGATCATGACCTGAGCCGAAGCAGAGGCTTAACCCTCTGAGCCACCCAGGCACCATAGTTATCTTAGTATTTTAAAGGAAGTATACAAACAGCAAGACTTACCCTATATGTGTAACAGCCTCTCTGTTTTCACATTCAGTAGTCCATATTGCTATCTTATCACCTTTAGCTCTAACATTAACAACAGCTCCACATACATCATCACTGTAGTCATCAAATGATTCTCCAATAAGGCACAGCAGCTTAAAAAAAAAAAAAATTCAACCCCAAATTACATGAAACAAATTATACATTGCTTAATGAACTACAAATGTCTCATATTTGTATATATACAAAAGTTTTTAAATGAAAAGTTAACTTTTTGAATGTCTAAATTATGTATATAGTTTTTTGTCCTGATTTTTAAAAATTCATTTTTTTAAATATCATGATCATTAACAGTTGTTTTAGCTTCTTCAGCACATGGGGCAATTGATGTCTGGGCAAATATTCATTAATATCATTTTCTCTGCTGTTGCTTCAACTAGTCAAATATTAATGGAGTAACTGAATAGTTGGTTGCTCATGCTGGCTCTTGTTGTTTTTCATGAACACAAATTTTCTTTACTGTAGCAAATATACATAAAATTTACCCATTTTGACCATTTAAAAGTGTTTTTTATTTGAGTATAGATGACACGACATTAAATCACTTTAACCATTTTTAAGGGTATGGTTCAGTGCCATTAAGTATATTGACAACATTGTATAACTCTCACAACCACCCATCTCCAGAATTTCTGTCATCCTACAGAAATGAAATGATTTTTTAAAGTGGAATTTACTGATTTACTGATAATCTCCCCACAAAGCAAAACTCTCTCCATTAAAAAAAAAAAAAAAAAAATCAAACCAAACCAAACCAAAAAACCTGTTCATTAAAATACTGACGAACTGCTTAACTTAGTAAGTGCTAAGTATAAATGAGACACTGTGACAAGTGCTACGAATCCAAAAGAGACCATTATCCCTACTTTTTTTTTTTTCCTGATAGCTTGGGGTTTACAACTTCTCACTAGAGAAAATGACAATTACCTCATATTAAATATATCTTACAAAGCCAAAAGTTTCAGGTTATATCACAATATATAAGATCAAGCTACAATTTCATTGTTTGCTTATCTAAAAAATTTAGTATACAAAATAATACTCTAACAGGGCTGTAAAAACTTACATCATAAAAAAATGCAAGATTTTATAATTTTGAGGTTAATGAAAGGACCAGGATGAGCTTACTATGGAAGGTGAGAGTCAACTGCCAATCTCTTTATATCTGATTTGTAATATGGTATGGGGTTTCACTGTACCAGTATCTAAAACATACAGTATTCACATGAAAGAACAAAATTAATTGCTGGCTTATGATTTTATAGGGTGGGCATCCTTATCTCTTGAATTAAGTAACTGATGGAAAACATAATCCAAATTAAGCTTTAGTATTCCAAAACTGCTTTATAATTTTAAAACCTTACTGTCTCTAGCCAAAAGCGATCCAGGTCACTTCGTCTCTGCTGCTTGTTCAATGTAATTAGCCATCGTCCTCCTCGTTTGTTTTTCTCATCTTCCCACATAGGCTCAATACCATCCTAAAACGTTAGTAGGTAACAATATTAGACAAAATTGTTACTTTAATTGAGGAGATCACTAGAAAAAGGAAGCAAGAACTCTATCACCTTCTTATTCTCCATAAAGCTGTTATTGATGTAGTGGGGAAAAAAGCAGGCAGGACTTAAAGCCAGAGGCATGGGACTACAGAATTTGAGTCCTGACATAGATAGAATTAGCTATCAAACCTTGGGGTTCCTTTAATGTGAGGTTCTTAAACACCAAGAAACAGATACCCCTGAGAAGCTACATACATTTCTGTATCTAGAAAATATATGCAAAAATTACGCAATTTCAGAGTTAATGAATGCCCCACTTCTACCACTTGACAAAACCCACTTATAAATATAAATGTCCCAAGACCAATGCATCCCAGGTTAAGAATTCTTGGCAAACTCTACCCTTCAGTCTATTCAAATGTATGAGAGAAACTGGACTAGATGATCAAAGCTTGCTTCAAAAATCAATCAGTGTGTGCCCATAGTGTAAGACTCTCAATTTCAATTATTTATAGTAGGGCAAAATTTGTTTATGCTAAAGCCCAGTAAAACTAATTTAATTATTCTCCAAACCTCAAATCATTAACTATTCCTAACTTTCTGACAAGATTTCTTAATGAGTAACTAAATGATCCAGTCTCATAATAAATGTATGAAATCACCAGTTAAGCATACCTTAAAAAGTGAGTAGTCACAGCCAGGCATTAAATTACTAGACAACTGGATGTGGTTGTACAGACTAGGTAAAAGAAAAGGACAATTATAAACACAGAATATGTAATGCAGACTTTAGGTACTTACATATACATTTAGAGAACATGACAAAAATAAAAAGATAAAAGTTCATGTTTACTTGTTTTTCTACTGATTCAATTCTGTAATGGATCAAATAGGTATCTTAATGGTAAGTTCAAGAATCAACATTTGGTGATTTTCAAGAAAATATTTTTAATGATTTTATTCTGACAAGTGTATTTTGATATATTAGTTAATTCAGTGCATACAGATGTATATATAAGAAACTGAGAATAGGAGGTATGAGGCTGCTTTAAGTACATGAAAGAGTTCATGAGGCTAATGGACAGTTTTAAACACATAAAAAAAACAAATCAAGGGAAAGCAAGACCAACTTCCTGACTATCAGGACTGAAAGAATGAAAGAAGACAACATTATTATCTTGAAGGCGACCTAGAACACTGTTAAGTTTCAAAAACCGCAGTCATTATTAGTTAGTCAGCATAGCTATTATTTGGAAAGCTTTGAAAAAGACAAACAAGCAAACAAACAAAAACCACCCCAGATGCTATCCTTGTGATTTTAATCCTTTTATATATAGGGTAGAACCTTGGAATCTGTATTTCTAAACGTCTCCCTAAATATCAACGTAACAGAGTAATACTTGGGGTGACTTAGATAGTCACTAGCCTGAAGATAGAAGGCTAAATCATTTGATCTCCTAAAGTTTTTTCTTGCAAATTATTATAAAATTGCAGGAGTAAGAAGGCTTTGCCTGTCTTATATTAGATGCAGAAACATGATCTTTACTACATCTGCAAATCATGGACAATGCTATTATCCCTAGTCAGATTCTCGTGATGCCATTTTAACCCAGAAATATTTCAAGTGGAGTTTTAAGAAATATTCTGGCATCCTTTGGATCACATTCCACAGAATAACATACAAATCCAATATGGGGGAAGGTAGCCTAAGGTTGAATAAGATCTGCAGTTACTCAAAAGTCACTCTTACAAACTACATTATCACTGGCAGCTTCCATTAGGTGACAAAAGAGGACTGCGTAGTAACGGTAGCTATAGAATTACCACCACTTTATGAAATTAATGGAGAGGGAGGAAATGCTTTCTTTAATGGTGTTTCAGGTACGAATGACCGATGCTGCTTTATGCTGTCTCCTTTCTCCTTCATTATGCTCTAAGGTCTATTAAGTTTACAGTAATGAGAGAATGTGTAATGACACATTTAAACAGAATCAGAGCTCTACAGACAAGACTAGGTAAATTCCAAAGGGCTCAATAGCTGTTTACCACTAAATCTGCCAGGAAAAAAGTGAGAGATTAAGAAGTGCTTAGGTATTTACAGAAAGCTAAGGAATTCCTTCATATGTCTAGATGTAAAAGTTCACTTTGCAATGACATTGCTTACACATAACTGGAGTACGGGGCCACATTCTAATTACCGGCCCACTTAGAAACCCAATTATGTAAACTGGTGAAAAGCCAAACAAGCCAAATAAATACAGATCTGGTTCAATGGAGGAATGATGCAAGACTCTTGCTCTTCCTCCTCCATTGGAGACTGGAGACTTTTTAGAGGACTCGAATAAATACAATCAAAGAAGAAAATCACTTGATGTTTTGATGAAGGACAAAACACAGTAACCCTAGTTTAACTAGACAACTAAACCTATGGATTACTGGGGATTTAAATACAGTTCCAGAACTTTAAAAAAAGATAATGATTTCAATAAAGTGACCACTCTTAAAAGTACATAGCTCAAAATCTAAGAGTTTTCTCTATTCTATGCTTTTTTTTTTCCAGTGATTCAAACACATACTTAATGCCTATTATGGGCAAAGCACTGCAAAGATATGGAATACTGTCTCTGCCCTGGAAGAAGTCTGTTCTTTTGTGTGGGCAAAATACACTTGGGGGTTATGTTAATACATAAGAGTTGCATCACTGATTCAACATATATAGGATCCAAAAACAGATGTATAAATTAGAATTTTTAGATGATGTACAAATCAGAATTTTTAGATAACCATTAGTTAATTTACACTTCTTAAAAATGTTTTAACAAATTTTATCTTTGAAATGAAAATTTTTCAAATTATATACTGTTTCTTTTGTAAATCACATACTAAATAAACTTCTTCAAGAAGCAATTCTAAAAAAATTCTTGAAAAGACTGTACAAATTTTAAATTTTACATTGAAGTTAAGCAAAGTTTTGACCCCCAAATCTTAACTTTTTGCTAAATCTGAAACAAAATCTCAAAGATATTTCAACTATTCTTCTTGAAATTAATCAACTACCATCACAGATACTTGGACAAACCTTTCAGCCTTTGAAAACTCTCAGAATCCCTATACCAGGAAATCCCAGGTCTTACACCAAAAAGAATTTGCAAAAATGGGAACCTAACAAAGCTCTGGAGT
Source organism: Spilogale gracilis (assembly GCA_004023965.1). Classification (NCBI taxonomy): domain Eukaryota; kingdom Metazoa; phylum Chordata; class Mammalia; order Carnivora; family Mephitidae; genus Spilogale; species Spilogale gracilis. The sequence continues at coordinate 36,246 of PITA01017906.1, forward strand.
ATGGGGCAAATATATCTAGGCAACCCAGAAAGGGGACAAGTTCCAACAAATTATCAAAAGTTCTAGAAGCAACAAAGGACTCTCAAGGGAAGGATCTCTTAGGACAAGGGATATAGAATATACACAGGGCTAAAGGCTAACAAGACTGAAGTTTTCTAATTCAAATAGTTTTGAGGAGATGGTCAAACAAAAAGGTAGGTGAACATTTGATCATCATACAGATGAACATTTATTGTTTACCTTATCCTTCATTCTGGGAATGTGACTTAAAATGAAAGATTACACATTTAATAAAACAAACATCCTAAAATGGTTACTTACGCCCAAAAGTCTTCAACAGTATCAAACTTAGAGATCAGCCGAAGGTTTGCTTGCCAAGTTTTGCTTTTATCATTTTTAAAAAACCAGAGTGCCCATCTAAAAGTAAAAAGTCAGTGTCAAACATGGTAGTTTTTATATTTATATTCCTAGCAGCATTCTTCACAACAGCCAAAGGGAGGAGGCAGCCCAAGCGTCCACTGACAGGTGAATAGATAAATAAAATGTGGTTTAAATATACAGTGGAAGATGTGTGAGATTTAAATAGAACGTCCAAGGATGAACCTTAAGGACATTACATTAAGTGAAATAAGTCAATCACAAAAGACAAACAGTATGAATCTACTTGTAAGAGGTATCTAAAGTAATCAAATTCAGAGACAGAAAGTAAAATGGCAGGGGCTAAAAGGAAAAGAAATGGACGACTGTTTAATGGGTACAGAGTTTTAGTTTTGCAAGATGAAGAAGAGTTCTGGAGACCAGCTGCACAACAGTCTGGATGTACTCAACAATGGCTAACATGGTAAATTTTATGTTAATAGTGTATTTTACCACAAAATTTTAATCTAAAAATAATTTTAAATGGTAGACACTATTAGAGTGGCAAATAATGAGTAGTTTTTTTGCTTTCATTTAGAAAGTTATGTATTTTGGGTGCCTGGGTAGCTCAGTCCTTAAGCATCTCCCTTCAGCTCAGGTCATAATCCCAGGGTCCTGGGATGAAGCCCAGCGTTGGCCTCCCTGCTCGGCAAGAAGCCTGTTTCTCTCCCACTTGCCCTGCTTGTTTTCCCTCTCTCTTCCTATGAATAAATAAAATCTTAAAAAAAAAAAAAAGGTATGTATTTTGTACCTACTTCCTAACAGAATCTCTGCTATACTTTAGAGACACACTAAGGCTCATCCATCAGAGTGATTCATAGAAATGTTAATACACCATTATAATGTGCTAACAACTGCTAGGACAGCTAATCAAGCAGTTACTTATAAACAGCAGAAGGGCACCTGGGTGGCTCAGCGGGTTAAGGCCTCTGCCTTCAGCTGGGGCCATGATCTCAGAGTCCTGGGATGGAGGCCTTCGTTGGGCTCTCTGCTCAGCAGGGAGCCTGCTTTCTCCTCTTTCTCTGCCTGCCTCTCTGCCTACTTGTGACCTCTCTCTCTGTCAAATAAATAAAAAAAAAATCTTATAAAAAAAAACAAAAACAAAAAACAGCAGAAGTACTTAACCAGAAAAGAAAGCAGGGAGCAAGAAAGCTGAATTTTCAGAGAAATGAAAAGGTATTAGCCAAGAATGGAAAATGAGAGCCTCCTAAAAGGGGAGAGGGGTGCTATGAAATGCAATTCTTTTTACCCAAGCACACAAATGGGAAAATAACAAATAAAAGAATTCACTGAGTAATGTTATCACAGATATGTTCTGAAATAATGTATACTAGTTTCTACATATCTGCATACAACTGTTAAAAATAGTTTATTCTAATATCTGGAATATAAACTCATGTAACATCAAAGTTATACTTAAATAGCCCAAGATAATGTCTTTAGTACAATTATCTGAATTATGATACCACAGGTAACTCAAGAGGGAAATTTCATTTTCTCATTGAGAGTAAGGTTGTCTGAAGACAGGTTTCCAAACACACATATATATTTCATAACTCCATAATTAATGCTTGGATAATCTGACATAAAAATGAGATGCATTTCAACATCCACTTGACAATCTGAATTTGCCAAGCCACTATCAGGCACAAAAAAAGCAAAAAGCAAAGGCACAGAAATTATTAAACACACATGTAATAAGGTCAAGTACTATATACTCTGGTCTTTCAAAATTAATTAAGTCTTTCTTTCTTTTTTTTTTTTTTTAAAGATTTTATTTATTTGACAGAGAGAAACACAGCCAGAGAGGGAACAGAAGCAGGGGAGTAAGAGAGGGAGAAGCAGGCTTCCCGCTGAGCAGGGAGCCCGATGTGGGGCTCGATCCCGGGTCTCCGGGATCATGACCTGAGCCGAAGGCAGTTGCTTAACCAACTGAGCCACCCAGGCGCCCCTAATTAAGTCTTTCTTCAAAAAATTAAAAATAGAACTACCATATCATCCAGCAATTCCACTTCTGGGTATTTATCTGAAGAAAAGGAAAACACTAACTCAAAAAGATGCACACCACCCTCATGTTCATGGCATTATTTACATGTGGAAACAACCTCAGTACCCATCAATGAATGGATGGATAAAGAAAATGTTGTATGTACATAATAGATTATTATTCGCTCACAAAAAAGGAAGAAATCTGTCATTTGAGACACTGGTGGACTTGGAGGGCGTGTGCTAAATAACATAAGTCAGAAAAAGAAAGACAAACACCGTATATTCTCATTTATGTAGGGAATCTTAAAACAAAAAAACTAAAAAAAACAGGGTCATAAGTGGCTGCCAGGGATAGGGGTTGGGTGAAAAGAAGTGAAGTGGATATATAAACTTCCACTTTAGTCTCTCTGCTGAAAGAGTAAATCTTGAAAGCTCTCATTACAAGGAAAAAATACTTTGTAACTGTGATGACAGATATTAAGTACACTTACTATAGTGATCATTTCACAACAAACAAATACGGAATTGTGTTTTACACCTGAAACTAATGTTATATGTCAATTATATCTCAATTACAAATGACAATAAAATCGTCTTTTTTTTTTCTTTTTATTGCATCCAGCCATTGAATATAAAAAAAATTTACCCTAAGAAAATAATTAGAAGATTAGGTAAAAATGTTTGTACAAGAATGTTCCTAATGTTGGAAAATTTGGAAACGTCTTATGCACTTTCAGCAAGGGATCATTTAAATCCAGTTATCAAAATGTGGTTTGCAAACACTCAGGGAACTCCAGGACCCTTTCAGGAACTCTGATAAGTATGAACTATTTTCATAATAACACTAAGACATTATTTTATTTTTCCATGTGTTAACATTTGTACTGATGGTGCAAAAGCAATGGTGGGATAAATCTGCCAGTGTCTTAGCAAGTTCCCTACAATGGAACCAAATTGTACTAGCAATCACTGTACCCTTTATCTTCACCACCTCTCACAGTAACAACGTCAGTTGCAGTTAAGAATGCAACTGATGAAGCATAATTATTGGTTCCATTAAATTTTAGTCTACATACATCTTTTTCATATTCTGCAGAAAATAAAAAACAACAACAAAACATTTCTGCATGCCAAAGTACAATCAATGCTTTAGGAACTGAATTGTGACCTAGTCACTTTTTTCATAGATCTCCCACTTTAATCATGACTGATAGATAAACCATGGTTATTTCCTGAAAATGAAGACAGTAAGCATAATACTTATAATGTGAGTTTTCAGAAGAAAATCAATTTTGGAAAGCCTATATGTGCCACTGTGACAAACTTACTAAAACTTAAAGGCATTTCTGATGAGTTTAGTAGTGATATTAATGAGTGTTACTATTTTCATACTGCATGAGAATATCAGTATCCAGAAGATCTGCATAACTCATTGAACCAATGTTTCCAGATGACCACTGGTGTTGCAATATCATGCATGTTTTAAAAGATCATTGCAAAATGCAAGGCAGGCCAACAGATACTAATGTAACAGAGAAGGAAAGGTTCTTGGATATGGTTTCAGATTCTACATTGCAGTTGACCTATAAAAACTTATTATCAAAGGAGAGTATCTATAATTAACTTACGAGTCTATTAAAAACCCTCCCTTTCCAACCATGTACTTGTATGAGGTCATATATTCTTATACCTTCTATGAAACAACTTATCTCCTTCAAAGACTAAATGCAGAAGCAGTTATGAAATACCCACCACTAACTTCTATTAAGTCAGACACTTAGAGATTTATAAAAATGTTATTCTTCCCACTGTATTTTTGAATATTTCATTAAAAATATTTATGTTAACATACAATGGCTTTTTTTCTTTTTTAAAAGATTTTTATTTATTTATTTGACAGAAACTCAGCTAGAGAGAGGGAACACAAGGAGGGGGAGCGAGAGAGGGAGAAGCAGGCTCTCAGGGAGCCAGATGCAGGACTTGATCCTGGGACTCTGGGATCATGACCTGAGCCAAAGACCGATGCTTAACAACTAAGCCACCCAGGCGCCCCTACAATGGCTTTTCTAAATGAATATATAAGTGTACATTTTCTCAAGTTTATTTTCTAATATACTAAAGGGAAATAGATAAAAATCTACATAACCAAAGCTCTGTAGGGTCCTCAATAAAAGGTCTTGAGACCAAAAATTTAAGAATTGCTCACGTTATTTTCAACCTAATGTCCTACATGGATAAGTCAGCATCCCCAATTACAATGTCTAGAAATAAACCTTTTTCTTTTTAAGATTTATGTTAGAATAATCACCTTAGAAAGACTGAGGTGTGGGGGGAATCTCAAGCAAACGCCCCACTGAATGCAGAGCCCAACACAGTGCTTGATCTTACAACCCTGAGTTCATGACCTGAGTCAAACTCAGGAAACGGACACTTAACCGAGCCACCCAGGCACCCTGGAAATAAACTTTAAAGAATATCTGTCCCCCACACCTAGACAAAAGAACTGAGAAGACTGTCCACAGATAAAAACAAAAATGTTCAAAATTATATGACACAGCTCTGCAATGACAAAAAAAGAAATTCCAATTTAGGGACACCTGGCTGGCTCAGTCAGTTAAGCGTCTACCTCTGGGGCTTAGGTCATGATTCCAGGGTCCTGGTTTGAGCCCCCCAGCCTGCTTTTCTCTCCCCCTCCTTATGCACTCTCTCTTGAACAAATAAAATCTTTTAAAAAATGTAAATTTAAAATGAGAAGGCGCTGTTTTTTATAAATGAGACTAGGACCAACCAATTACAAAGATGTAGAAAACAGGAACTCTCACACTGCTAAGAACGTAAGCTGATAAAGGAGGATAATCTGGCAATTATCTATTAAGGTTGTTAAAGTCTTTCACCTAAGAAATCTGAAATTTTGGGCCTCCTAGGTGGCTCAGTCAATTAAGTGTCTGCCTTTGGATGGGTCCTGATCTCAGGGTCCTGAGATCAAGTCCCACATCAGGTTCCATCCTCAGCTGGCAATCTGCTTCTCCCTCTCCCTCTCCCTCCTGCTCTCTCAAATAAATAAATAATATCTTTTTAAAAAACCTGAAATTTTATCCTATAAATATATTCACACAAGTGCACAAAAAACATACAGGAATGCATACACTACAACAATGTAAATAGAAAACAAAAAAGTCTACATACCTGTTAATACAAGCCTGACAAAATACATGATTATTCATTTAACACAAAGCAGTTTAAAATAATGAAGCAAAATCTGCACAAAAATGTCAACAGTAGACAGACATGCACATTGAACAGCTATGAAGACTACAAACCAAA